>CAUYLG010016965.1:0-54766 GCA_963573385.1 Cacajao melanocephalus
GGGACAGTGGGGGGTGGGGAGTTGGGGAGAGATAGTATGGGGAGAAATGCCAGATATAGGTGATGGGGAGGAAGGCAGCAAATCACACTGCCATGTGTGTACCTATGCAACAATCTTGCATGTTCTTCACATGTACCCCAAAATCTAAAATGTAATTTAAAAAAAAACAAAAAACAAAAAAAACAGCTATGACAAAAGTTTCCAATGTTTAAGAAGGTAGAAGAAAATATGACCATGATGTCATAAATGAAGATTATTAAAAAGACTTAAATTGAACTTCTAGAGATTAAAAATATAATAGCTGAAATAAAAAATATATTGGCTGGAAGGGATTGCAGGTTATACATTGTGAAGGAAAGATCAGAGAATCTGGGGGACACAGCAGTAGAAACACAGAGAGAAAAAAACCCTGAAAAATAAATATCACTGACTTGTGAGCTAGTATAAAATTATTTAACATACATATAATTGGAATATGTTTTAAAATATGTGAGGAGAGAAGAAAATTTGAATATTTTATTTTAGCTGGGAAATTTCAAAGTGTGATGATGAAAAATATAAACCCACATATCAATGAGGACCAATGATTCCTAAGTTGATTACATAAATAAAACTACACCAAGTCACCCATAATCAACTTGCTAAAAACCAATGATAAGAAGAAAATCTTAAAAGCAGGTATAGAAAAATAACACATTATATACAAAGGAACAAATATAGGAGTCACAAGCAGAAGACATTGTAGAGCAACATTTTTAGTGTGCTGAAAGAAAAAGAACTGCCAGCTTGGAATTCCGTACCCTGTAAAATAATCATTTTAAAAGAACAGTGAAATAAAGCCCTTATCAGACAAATAGAAGCTGAGAAAATTTCTTACCAGCATACTTGCACTTATAAAATTTTGAAGGAAGTTCTTTGGGCAAAGCAAAACAATGCTAGATGCATATTTGGATTGCCAGAAATAAAATGCACAGGAAATGGTCAACAGGTGGAAAATAATAAAACAATTTTCCTCATTTTGTTCTCCTTAAAAATTGTTGGCTATTTGAAATAAAACTTATATGAGGTTTTTAACTGAAAATATGAAATGTATGATAATACCACTAAGGAGGTGAGGAAGAAAATGGAGGTATATAATTTTAAGGTTCTTATTCTGTACCCAAAGTGCTATCATATTATTGGAAGATAGAAATAATAAGTCTAAGATGTGTATTGTACACTTTTCAATTATTCAGAGCAATGACTGAAAACACAGAGGCATGATAAAAGCCAATAAAGGAGATAAAATGAAATCATTAGAAATACTAGTCTTTTAAAAAGACATGAAAAGAGTGAAAAGATTATTCCAATAATCTAGGAGAGAGATGATCATCTATTGGATTGTGATGATTGTATCAGATATCGTGAGATGCATTAGAGTTTGAGATATATTCCAAAGTAGAGTCAATGGAAGTTGTTAATGGAGTTGATGTAGGGTGTGAGACTAAAAGGAGTGAGTCAAGACTGTCTCTCAAGCCTTTTGGACAAAGTCATGGGTGAAAAGAGTTGCCATTTACTAATATGAGGAAAAGTGGAAGGACAGGTTTATATGGTAAAATTGTTAACTAAAATTTGAAAATTTTAGCTTGAGAAGTCTATTGAAGTAGAAATGTAGAATAGCAGTGGGACACTCAAATCTGTCATTTAGGGGAGAGGATGATGCTGAGGATGCACATTTGGAAGTGATTCATTTATAGATATTAAGCTGAAATGTTTTGTTTGGCAGAAGCTTGTATTTTCCCTTTATATACTAAAGCCACTGAACAGTTTTAAACTGGGAAATGATATAGTCCTATTTGGATTTTGAAAAGAAACTGCTTTGGTAGTCTTCAGAATGATATTTTTGGGACAGAAAATGTAGAAATGCCACTTAGGAAACTTATGCCAGTAGAGAAATGGGATGAGGGATTACATAAAGGCAGTGGCAATATAGTTAATGAGGATGGGGTACATTTGAGACATAATTAGGAGGTATAATGGCCATGTTTGGTGATATATTAGATTTGTGTAATGTTAGGGGGAGGAAAAGCTGGGATTTCTGGCTTAAGCAACTGAGTGGCTGGTCACTGAGTTGGAGATACACAGGGCAATCATATAATTTATATTCAAGTTGAGACACTTTTAAGACTAAAAGAGCAACCTAGGACAAATGAATGGTTTAGGGATATTGAAAAAGAAACAGAATCAGTTTTGCTGGTGGGTTTGGAGTGAACATGATCTCTTCAGTTATCAATACACAAAGTTTGAAGGACTTTGTGATCTGTCCTTTGTGAAACCTTCAAGTACGTATGGCTAATATACCATTGGATAAACAGTTCTGGACTCGGAAGAGTGGTTTGGACTTCAGGTTATTGGAGAGAAAGCAGTTGAAACCATAGAGGTAGATATATTAGATACCAAAAATTTATACAGGGAGTCAAGCAATGGACTGACAATTACTTCTTAAATGATCTTGTTATTTTTCATTTGTTTTGGTTTTCTGGGGATAGGAATATGTGGTGGATGGTTTGTGCATATAGATAACAGGAGACCAAATGAGGAAAATTTAATACAATATTTTACAGGAGACTCGGGGCAATATAACTGAAGTAGCTTGGGACAAAGGACATTTTTTTAATGAAGTGTGAACATGATTTAGCTGAAGCTTGCCTGAGATAGAGTAACCTTTCCATGTGATAATGAGAGGTAATATTTATGTGGTGTTTACTATGTAATAGGCACTGTTCTAGGTGCTTTATGTACATTAACTGATTTGATTATTATAACTGCCTTACAGTTATTGTGTTTTTATCCTTATCTTCTAGATGAGAAAAATGAGTCAGTCAGTTTATTAATTTGACTATAGTTACAAAGCTAGTAAGTGAGGTGCTGGAACTGAAATTAGATGATCTGACTTCTGAGTTCAAGCCCTTAACATGACTGTCTACTCGAATACTGCAGGTTCTTTAATGTATTGATCCAGAGTCCAGTTTTCTCTCATTTGTTTTTATTTTCTTTCTAACTCTGGTTTTGTATAACCCAGTCTGTCTTGCCAGTAGAGGAATGATTTATTCCCTGATGATTTTGTGTCTCACCTGATTTTCCTGTTCACTCAGAGTGAAAGCAGGGGAAAAGAACACAAGTATGCAATGATTCATCTTTATTCCTTACCTCTCAGCTCTGACAACAAGACTGCATTTGCTGACTTAGCTCCATGAGAAGCAATTCTTATCCTTAGTGCAGATTTCATTCCTGGCTCGGTCAGCAGCTTCATGGAGCCAGCTGGACTCCTGCTGCCCAACACTTATCCATGGCAGTCACAGATCTTAGTTTCTATGAAGAGAATGTCCAAGGCCTAAGTCATAATTAGGAAGGACATTGTTGCTGAACCTGAGGTTTCTAAGCAACAGATAAAAAGCCAATTAAATGTATTGGCTGCATGTCCTGTTGTCCAGCTACATGCATGGTGCTTGTTACAGAGGCTCTTGGCTACTTCTCTGCATGTCCATCTGCTAAAATGGCAAAATGCCCTCTTGGTCTATATTTGAATTTTCGCCCATAGCCATGGTTGTCAGGCCACAACAGACGCCTGCAGATCAACAACAGTGTGCGATCTTTTCTAGCTATGTCTCTTCTGGCAGCCACAGACCTTGTAGGACATGATACACACATGTTGAATGTCATCTGCCAAACAACATGACTGTTTGGGAATGAGATCGGTGGAAAGCAGCTGCCATGATGACACGCTATGCCACATGCTAAACTTGGTGTCACAATCCCCAAAACATTTTATAAAAAAAACAGGTCTGTGCTAGAAGACATGAGGAAAGTTTAGGATTGCAAAGAGTGCCAAGGGATTTTGAAACCTCAGACAAACAAGATCATGGAATAGTGGGTATCTCTGTGAAGCTTTCCCAACATGAGCAACTTGCTGGAAGCAAAATATAATAAGGTTGAGAGAAGTATGTGTAATGAACTCACTGGCTTTCATAATAGAAAAGGAAAGTAGAGGATCCAAAATTTCAGCTTTGTGTCTCAAACTTATAAGAAATGTTTTCCCGCAGGCTTAGAACTGGGCATTTGAAGCTCAGACAAGTGTACTTATGTACATTGCTTGTAAGCTTCCTTTTTATATGATAAGCTATAGAGGGGATTTAAATGGGGTGCAGAGAATATAGCATCTTGACATACTTTTATTCTCATAGACCAAGAATAGGATAAGGAAGAGAAAAAGGGATGAGAGTTTAAATTTAAAAATTTGACAATTTGGTAATAATTTTGATATTATTAAATTATTAATAATATCAAGACAAATATTTATCAAGACAAATATTTATCAAGAACACTTTAGTTAGACACATTTAAAGGGTGTAATTTGGGAAGATATTGTAGCATTATATTGATTTGGGACATTTAATATTTTTATTTGTCTTTCCTAAAAAGAAGAGAAAAATATATCAACAGTTTTTTTAATCAACATTTTTGAGCATCAGCCACATGCTGGATATTATCTATACACATCCACATTTACTCCTCACACCAACTCTATGAGATATCTTTACCTCTATTAATAATACATTATTATTAATATATTATGGTTGTTATTAATTCTAATGACCTAAAGGCATTTTTTGATGTCATTTAACATTTTTGACCCTTAGGAACTTATACCCTAAGCCTAGAAATCAAGAGACTTATTTGGTATATGTGGAGTGTCAGGCAGATTTAGAGCATATTTACTTTACAATTCTGTTCTAGAAAAGATAAACATTTTGTAGGTTTCTGAGTAAAAGAGTTTTAGATTTTATATAATTAAATGCAGGTTGAACTGTGGACTTAATATTGACAGGTATTGCTTCTACCTTGCTTACTGCTATCGCCCTAGTGCCTAGCACAGGAACCAGACATGATTTGCGAAATGAATAAATAAACAAATGGTGGTGATCAGAGCAATACTGGCAATCCCTTTACACACCTATTTATTTATTTAGAGATGGAGTCTTACCCAGGCTGGAGTGCAGTGGAGCAATCTGGGCTCTCTGCAACATCCACTTCCCAGTTTCAAATGATTCTCCTGCCTCAGCCTGCCTAGTAGCTGGGATTACAGGCAGGCACCATCATGCCTGGCTAATTTTTGTATTTTTTTAGTAGAGAGACGGGGTTTCACCATGTTGGCCAGGCTGGTCTTGAACTCCTGACCTTGTGATCCACCCTTCTCAGCCTCCCAAAGTGCTGGGATTACAGGTGTGAGTCACCATGGCTGACCTATACACCAATGTATTTGTTGTAAATTCTACACACACACACACACACACACACACACTTTGCCCGTGGAAAGGGTGTCAAGGATAAAGAGACTCATTAGGAAGCTGAGATAGAAACAGTCCAGATCAGAGAATAATATGATCTGTGTCAGTAGGGATGGAGAACAAAAACTCATGGGATAACATCTTCTGAAGACTTGAAAATATTTGTTTGCCCAGGAAGTGTGTGCTGTAAGTACAGATGCAAGAGAGAAGGGGCAGTATAGGGTGATTCCAAGGCATTCAGTTGATTTTCGGGGAGACAGGATAATGCCTTGACAATATCATGAAATACCTTGAAATGTTTTGAAAAATGAATACTAAGCTCATAACTACGTCTCAGGTCTGGAAGGCTCAGACAATCATCAAGGATACGAACGACTGCCAGTACCACTTGGCCTTCTAATTGTCTCTGTTGTTAAAGATGGTGGCTTCCTAAATAGACTAACAGATTATGACTAGGGGCTTTTCAGTATTTTAAAAGCTAAGATTGATGCAAAACCAAATTAAATGATAAATGCCAGAAGAAATCTTGTTTCTGCAGACTGGTGACATTTATTTCCTGCACTCTTTGGTATTGCATTAAAGTTCTTATTAATTTTTGTTTTCATTACTGACTTTTAAATGATAACATTCCAGATGACATTTTACAATAAGAAAGTTTTTTTGTAGCTGCAAGTATGACTAATTACCCAGCATATTTCATGTTATCCATGTAGTGCCTTCCTAGTTATATATATTTTCTCAATATTTAATAAAGCTGTTTGAATGAAATAGCTTTATTTCTTAACAGGACTTTTAATTGAGCTGTGTTAGATGTGTCCTTTCAGGTACTGTATTTTATTTATTCACATTGCTTTGTAACCTCCACATTAACAGTCACCAAGAGCCTAAAGACTTGACTCCTTGGCTACAAGTATTAGGGTGTAAAAATAGAAAAAAAAATAATTGAAAATTACTTTTTCTCTTTAGAAAGAAAACTGTTCCCCTGTGATTAAATTGGCTGGAGATGAAAGATTCTAAGATCTTCCTTATCTCTGTGCCTGGACTAATTTAAGTGTCCCACTACTGTGCTAAGTTCATTCTGTCTTCTGTGTCTTTTTCATGGCACTCTCTATATCTGACTTCTTAGAAATTCATGAGCACTAAGTTTCGTTCCTAGAGCCATTATGAAACTTTCCATGCTCATTACAAACCATGAGATATTATTTGTTCATTCATCATTTATCAAGCCAGTGAACAATATTTACCATTCAGTATACTAAGGATAGGAATACAGGTTTGGAAATGTGTTACGGAAATACAGCAGAGGTTCATCTTCTTCCTTATGGTTACCATTTTTACCATTTTTGTTATATCTTTCTCATCACATCTCTTCAATTGAACTTAACTTTTATAAAACCTACTCTGTTTTCATGACAGAAAACGTGTAGTACTCTCCACCCCTCACTGTTACTATTCCTGCTATATTTTTTTCTGTCATGGTTAATTATTGTTGCAGTAAGGTTAATTATTGGTTAAGAATTGCAGTTACTGAAGGATAGTTAGTAAAGTTTGAATAAAAAAAATGAATCTGCTGCTCTGGCTAGAAGTTAGGGACTAAGGCACTGGATGACTTCGGTCACCATTTTTTTTCTTAAGAAAAAATATGAAATTTGATTCTTATTAAAAACAAAAAAAGGAACCACTAAGCATCCATCTACACACACACACACACACACACACACACACACACACACACACTGAGTAACAAAGATGGTTAGGGCCTTATAAAATGAAGGGACATAAATTCCATACGAATTTCCAGACATCTCTTCCTAGTATATTAGCTAAATCTTGATGCTTCACTTCTCCATTTCCCTTAAAGAAAAAGGGGATCAATGCAGCCCATTTTGACATACAGCAAGGACATAAAAGACAGGACCAGAATGATCATGTTAGAAACTTTCAGACAACGTTCGTTTTGCACTCTCACTTTCTTCAATAAGATCACCTTTTTTTCCAAAAATAAATTCAGCCACTGATAAAATAATGCTAGCATAAATGGGAACATTTGTAGTAACGGTGCTGCTATTCTGCATTTTTTTGAGGTGCAGAATCAAAACTCCATATACTGAGGCCACATGTGGTTATTTTGCCAAAAGTTTTGTTTAAGGAAGGTGTGAAGATCCGGGTTGCAAAGGGCCATAATAAAATCATTTTCATTGATGGTCAGAGGTGTACTGATGTGAAAAGTCCTTTTAGGAATGTGGTTTGTAACAAGTCAGCTGTAGTGCACTGACGTCAATCAAATCCTTCAGTATTGGGCCAGCCATGAAATTTAAATGATGCATACAATTTGCTTTAGAAGCAACAGAGAATACATATTATTACTTTGACATATAGCAGATGGAATGTTAAGTGGAGAGCTTTGCAAGATTTTATATAGGTGAGTACCTCTTGCTGTGAATAAAGCAAAAAGGGTAGCATAAGATAGAAATGGCTCATTTACAGAAACATGAAAGATCTGTTAAGCGAAGGAAGTAATATTGTGAAATGTTCTACCCAGTAATGATCAACTACTGAAAGCAGACCAAGAAAATAGTCCTAAATAAATGTAATCTGCAAGTTAGGGATGAAAATTCTAGAATTTAAAGTGTGCCCAAGAATAGAAAAGATCACTATGTTAATAATCACTATATTAATATTCATGAGGAATTTTTGGGAGTGAAAACATTAACTTAGGGCAGGAAAATATGAATATATAAGACTTAAGGTAATAATGGGTTACATTTCTTTGAGGCATCTTATTGTTACCACATTCCATGGCCAACCAGCGCTTTTGCCACTGAGTAATTCTGATCTTAAAAAAGCCAGATTAGACAGGTATGGCAAGCTCATTAATTTATCAAAGAAAAATCCATTGAGTCCCTAAATATAAGGACGTAAGACTAGTGCCCTTTGGAAAATAAACACTAGAGTGGCAAATAAACACTATAGTGCTCTGTTATAAATAACGTCTTAAGGATTAACTCCAAGATTATGGAATAACACAGAAAGGTGCTTAACAATACTGATGGCATAGATGTCTGGGAAGGCTCCTAGAGGACCGGAATTTAAAAGGAAATCAAGTATAAGAAATTGTAAGAGAAAAATTGAAGATTTGAGTTCAGTGTTGAAGTGTCTTACTGAGGAATAAAATATTTCAGACAGGGGAAGTTCTTTTAGCATCTTTCCAGAATGCATAATCATTAAACATGGTCACCTTGCTGTATAATAGATATCTTGAACTTACTCCTACTATCTAATTTTGTATCTGTTTACCAACATCTCTTCAATCCTCAGTAATGGAATTGCTAGATAATATGGCAGTTCTATTTGTAGTTTTTTGAGTAATCTCCAAGTGTCTTCCATAATGGATGTATTAATGTACATTACCATCAGCAGTGTGCAAGGATTCCTTTTTCTTTTGTCTTTTTGATCATAGCTATGCTAACAGGAGTGAGATGATACCTTTTTATGGTTCTAATCTGCGTTTCTCTGATGATTAGTAATGTTAAACATTTTTTTATATACCCCTTAGCCATCTGTATGTCCTTTTTTGAGTAATATTTATTCAAGTTATTTGTCCATTTTTAAATTGGATATAAATTTCTTACTATTGAATTGCTTCAGTTCCTTGTATTTTGTGAATATTAACACATTCTCAGATGTATAGTTTGCAAGTATTTTCTCCCATTCTTTAGGTTTTCTATTTACTCTGCTGATTGTCGCATTTTCTATGCAGAAGCTTTTATACTTGAAGTGATTCCCTGTTTCTATTTTTGCCTTTGTTGCCTCTGCTTTTGAGGTCATATCCAAAAAATCATTGCCCTGATCAATGTTATAAAATATTTCCCTTCATATGTTTTCTCCTAGTTTCATAATATCAGGTTTTATATTTATGTTTTTAATTTATTTTGAGTTGATTTTTGAATATTGTGTGAGATAAAAGTCTAATTTCATTTTTCTGGATTTAGATATTTTGTTTTCCCAATGCAATTAAAGAGAATATCTTGTCTTCATTGTGTTTTCTTGACACATTTGTCAAAAATTAGTTGGCTATAAAAATAAATAATCAACAGAGTAAATGGACAACTTTTAGAACAGCAGAAAATATTTTCAAACTATACATTCAACAAAGGACTAATGTTCTTTGTCAAATTTACAAGGAACTCAAAAAGAAAAAAAAAACAATAAAAAGTCAAAAAAGGACATGAAGAGATTATTCTCAAAAGAAGACATACAAGTGGCCAGGCAAACACATGAGAAAATGTTTAACATCACTGGTCATCAGAGAAATCAAATCGAAACCATAATGAAATAACATCTTACACCAATCAGAATAGCTGTTATTAAAATGTCAAAAATAACAAATGTTCATGCAGATGCAGAGAAAAAGGAATGCTTATACACTTGGTCAGAATGTAAATTACTACAACATCTATGGAAAACAGTATGGAAATTCCCCAAAGAACTAAAGATATGGTTTAACCTAAAAATCTCACTACTGGGTATCTACCAAAAGGAAAAGAAATCATAATATAAAAAACACACCTGCACTCATATGTTTATCATAGCATTAGTCACAGTAGCAAAGCCATGAAATTAACCTGAGTGCCCATCAACACATGACTGATAAAATGTGAGCTATATATGTATATAATGAAATACTACACTACGCAGCCATAAAAAGAATGAAATACTTTCTTCTGCAGCAACACGGATGGAGCTGGAGGCTGTTGTGCAAAATGATCGGGAACAGAAAATCAAATATTACATATTGCCATTAATAAGCGGAAGCTAAACAATGGATACATATGGACATAAAAATTGAAATAATAGAGACTGGAGAATCCAATAGGGGCAAGTGTATGGAGGGTGAGGGTCGAATAATTACCTATTGGGTACAATGTTCATTATTTGGGTAATAGGTACACTAGAAACCCAAACCTCAACTATTATGCAATATATCCAGTAACAAACCTGTACATGTATCCCTTGAATCTGTAATAACAATTTATAAAGAGAATAAGTTGGCTGTAAATGTATTTTTTTTCTGGGTTCCTTGTAGTGTTCTATTGTTTTTATGCCAGTACCATGTTCTTTGTATTACCATATCTTTGTAATTTATTTTGAAGCCAGGTACTGCTATTCCTCCAGCTTTATTCTTTTTGCTCAATATTGCTTTGGCTATTGTGGTTCCACAAAAATTTTAAGATTGTTTTATAATTTATGGAAAGAATATCTCTGATATTTTAATATAAATTGCATTAAATCTGTAAATCTCTTTGGATATTCTGGGCATTTTAACAATATTAATTTTTCCAATCTATAAACATAGAATATCTTTCTATTTACTTATGACTTCTTTAGTTTCTTTTATTAGTATTTTATAGTTTTCAATGTAGAGACCTTTCACTTTCTTGGTTAAATTTATTCTTGAGAATATTATCTTTTAAGAAATCCTTTCTAAATGTTATTGTGTTCTTAATTTCTTTCTCAGATAGTTCACTGTTCATTTATATGAGCACTCCTAATTTTTTAAATTGATATTGTCTCCTGCAGCTTTACGGAATTTATTAGTTCTAGTAGGTTTTTGGTACAGTGTTTTTGGTTTTCTATATATAAGATCATGTCATCTGCAAACAGGGACAATTTCATTTCTTTTCATTCCAATGTGGATGCCCTACATTTCATTTTCTTGCCCAATTACTCTGACTAGGACTTTCAGTGCTATGTTGAATAGAGGTGGTAAGAGTGGGCATCCTTGTCTTGTTCTGAATATCAGAAGAACACTTTCAGTTTTCTGCCATTTAGTATGATGGTAGCTATGGGTTTGTCGTCTATGGCCTTTATTGTGTTGATGTACATTCCTCCTATTCCTAGTTTGTTGAACCTTTTTATCATAAAATAATTTTGAATTTTATAAAATTCTTTCCTTGTATCTATTTAAATGATCATATGGTTTGTATCATTTGTTATGTATCACATTTATTTATTTTTGTATGTTCAACTGTCTTCATATACTGATATGGTTTGGCTCCATGTCCCCACCAAAATCTCATGTCAAATTGTAATTCCCAATGTTGGGGGAGGGACATGTAGGAGGTGATTGGATCATAGAGGTGGATTTCTCCTTTGTTCTCATGATAGTGAGTGAGTTCTCATGAGATCTGGTTGTTTAACAGTTTGCAGCACATCTCCCTTCTCTGTCTATCTCTCATGCCACAATATGAAGATGTGCTTGCTTCCCTTTTACATTCACCATGACTGTAAGTTTCCTGAAGCCTCCTCAGCAATGCCTCCTGTGCAACCTATAGCTCTGTGAGCCATTAAACCTCTTTTCTTCATAAATTACCCAGTGTCAGGAAGTTCTTTATAGTAATGCGAGAATGGACTAATACATATACCCAGAAAGAATCCCACTGGATAATGGTAATGCTCATTTTAATCACTGTTGAATTCATTTTTTAAATAATTTGTTAAGGATTTTTCCATATCTGTTCACCAGGGAGGTTGGCCTATAGTTTTCCTTTCTTGTGGTGTCCTTTTCTGGTTTTAATATGAGAGTAATGCTGGTCTCATAAAATTAGTTTGGAAATATTATCCTTTTCAGTTTTATGGAAGTGTGTGAAGAATGGTATTAGTTCCTTAAATGTTTGGTAGAATTTAGCCTTGAAGCCATCTGTTCTTGGAATTTTCTTTGATGAAAGAAATTTTTTTCTCATTAAATCTGCTTAGTCATTATGGGTCTGTTCAAATTTTCTGTTTCTTTATGATTCAAACTTGGTAGGTTGTGTGTGTCCAGGAATATATCTGTATCTTCTAGGTTACCCAATTTGTTGGGTAACCAATGATGTTGGCTGTGGGTTTGTCAATGATGGCTTATTATTTTGAGGTATATTCTTTCAGTACCTAGATTATTGAGAGTTTTAAACATAAAAGTATGTTAAATTTTATCAAAAGGCCTTTCTGCATCTATTGAGATAATCATGTGATTTTTTTCCTTTGGTTATGTTTATTTAATAAATTACATCTGTCGATTTGCATATGTTCAACCAACCTTGCATCTTGGGGATAAACCATGCTTGATCATGGTGGACTAGTTTATTAATGCGCTGCTGGATTCAGTTTGCAAGTGTTTTGCTGAGGGTTTTTGTATCAGTGTTCATCAAGAATAGTGGCCTGAATGCTTTTTGTTGTTGTTGTGTCTCTGCAAATTTTGGTATCAGGATGATACTGACCTCATAGAATGAGTTGAGAAGGAATCCTTCCCCCTCACTTTTTTGGAATATTTTCAGTAGTAATGGTTTTACGTCTTCTTTGTATGTCTGGTAGAATCTGGCTGTGAATATTTCTGGTTCTGGGTGTATTTGGTTTGGACTGTTTATCACTGATTAATTTTGAAGCTCATTATTTGCATTTTCAGGGATTTAATTTCTTCCTGGTTCATTCTTACAGGGGTGGATGTGTCCAGAAATTTATCTATCTCTTTTAGATTTTCTAATGTGCATGTATAGAGGTGCTCAAAGTAGCCTCTGATGGTTATTAGTATTTCTATGAGGTCAGTGGTAATATCCCCTTGTCATTACTAATTGTGTTTATTTGTATTTTCTCTCTTCTTCTTAGTGTGGCTTATGTCCTATTTTTTTTTTTCCAAAGAACCATCCTGGGCTAGGTGCGGTGGCTCACACCTGTAATCCCAGCATTTTGGGAGGCCTAGGTGGGTGGATCATGAAGTCAGAGTTTGAGATCACCTGGCCAAGAAGGTGAAACTCTGTCTCTACTAAAAATACAAAAAAAAAAAAAAAAAAAAAAATTAGCTGGGTACAGTGGCGTGTGCCTGTAATCCCAGCTATTTGGGAGGCTGAGGCAGGAGAATCATTTGAACCTGGGAGGCGGAGGTTGCATTGAGCTGAGATTTTCCCATTGCACTCCAGCCTGGGTGACAGAGTGGGACTCCATCTCAAAAAAAATAAAATAAATAAAAAATAAAATAAAAAACCCATCTCCTGGATTTGTTGATCGTTTGAATGTTTCTTTGTGAGTTTGTGTGTTTCAATCTCTTGCAATTCATCTCTGATTATGGTTATTTCCTGTGTTCTGTTAGCTTTGGGGCTGGTTTGCTTTTGCTTCTCTAGATCTTTTAGTTGTGATATTAGGTTTGTTAATTTGAGATCTTTCTAACTATTTGAGCATTTAGTGCTGTAAATTTCCCTCTTAACACTGTGTTAGCTGTGTCACAGAGATTCTGTTGTATCTTTATTCTCATTAATTTCAAAGACTTTCTTGATTTCTGCCTTAATTTAATTATTTACCCAAAAGTCATTCAGGAGCAGGTTGCTTCATTTCCATGTAATTGCATGGTTTTGAGCAATTGTTTTGGTCTTGACCTCTAATTTTATTGAGCTGTTGTCCAAGACTGTTTGATATGATTCCTTTTTTTATATGTATTTGGTGAGGATTGTTTTATGTTCGAGTGCATGGTTGAATCGATTGTGTATGTGCCAGGTGACAATGAGAGGAATGTGTATTCTGTTGTTTTGGAGTAGAGAGCTCTGTAGATGGAATCAGATCTATGTTGTCCAATGTTCAGTTTAACTCCTGAATATCTTAGTTAATATTCTGCCTCAATAATCTCAATCATCTGTCTAATACTGTCAGTGGCATGTTGAAGTCTCCCACTATTATTGTGTGGGAGTCTAAGTCCCTTTGTAGGTATACAAAATCTTATTTTATGAATCTAAGTGCTCGTGTCTGGTACATATATATTTAGGACAGTTAGGTCTTCTTGTTAAATTGAACGTTTT
The DNA here is from genome assembly GCA_963573385.1 of Cacajao melanocephalus. Lineage (NCBI taxonomy): Eukaryota > Metazoa > Chordata > Mammalia > Primates > Pitheciidae > Cacajao > Cacajao melanocephalus. Next base: position 14,153 of record CAUYLG010016965.1, read on the forward strand.
ACCATAATGTTATGCCCTTTTTAAAAATCTTTGTTGTTTTAAAGTCTGTTTTGCCTGAAATTAGGATAGTAACCTCTGATTTTTTTTTTTAATTTCCATTTGCTTGGTAGATTTTTCTCTATCCCTTTATTTTGAGCCTATGGGTGTCATTGCATGTGACATGGATCTCTTAAAGACAGCATGCCATTGGGTCTTGGTTCTTTATCCATCTTGTTACTCTGTGCCTTTTATATGGATTACTTGACTTATTTAAATTCAAGGTTAGTATTGATATGTGTGGATTTGATCCTGTAATTGTGTTATTAGCTGGTTATTATTCTGTCTTGTTTGTCTGGTTGCTTTGTAATGTCGTTGGTCCGTTTACTTAGTGTGTATTTTTAGTGGCTGGTAACAGTCTTTCCTTTCCATATTTAGTGCTCCCTTTAAGATTTCTTTTAAGACTGCAGCTCTAGAATGATCTCAGGGAGATTTGAAACTGCTGCCATCTAGAAAACACCAGCAGGGGTAGCTGGAGTCCCTGTTCGGGAAGAACTCCTCAGTGAGAAGGAAGAGGAATAGGGACTTGTATTTTTTTTTTTTAAAGTAGTCTTGTCACTTTATTGTAGAGCAGCTGTGCTGTGCTGGGGGTCCATTCTAGTCCCCAATTGCCTCTGGCTCTCCAAATCCAGAAAGCAACAAAAGTTAAGGTTGTGAAACAGTAAAGATGGCAGCCTACTTGACTTTCTTGGAGCTCTGTCCCAGGGATGTTTGCATCCACTGTTGGCTGGAAAACACTGATGAGGGTGACCGAAGACTCTGGTTGGGAGATTCCAATCAATGAAGAGAAATGGGATCCAGGATCTGCATGGATAAGCAGTCTGGCCACTTTGCCATAGAGCTGCTGAATTGTGCTGGATGACTGTTTTAGTCTCTAGTTGCCTCAGACTTCCTAGAGCTTAAGAAGCAATAATTAAGGCTGTGAAGCAGCAAAATTGGTGGCTTTCCCCTCCCCCTGGGAGCTCCATGTCAAGAAGGTGCAATGCTGCTACCAGTGGCTTGCTGAACTCCCATCTTTAGTGAATGTTATCCTGTGAGTTCCATAGAAGCAGGACTTTCACTTGTTGCTGCTTAGCCTACTGAATTAAGTCCCTTTACTAAAGGTGTGTATGAGGGTCTAACCTCCAGCTTTGCTGGGGCTGCAGTAACATTTCCTGGGAAGCTCAGGTATCCAAGATTCCTGGGCCTCTGCATGTGCCTGAGTGGCTGCATTGCTGAGACTCCACATAACTTTGTGTGACAGACTGAAGGCCCTGGTGGAGTGGGTTCTTGAGGTGTCCTCAGGATAGCAAAGATCCAGGGAAGAAATGTTTGTCCCCCAAAGTTGTTCATTCACTCACTGCTTTCCTGGGCTGGGGAGGCTCCCTTGGCTTTGTGTCACTTTTGGGTGGGTGGTTGTCCTGCTTTAATTTTATCCATTCTCTGTGAGTAAAGCTGTTCATTTGATGAGTCCCAGTGTGAATACCTGGATATTTCCATTGAAGGTGCTACATTTACTTTCCCTTATATTTCTCTGTATGAGAATGGTGCACTGTAGCTGCTTCTTGTCAGCCATCTTGGCCAACCCCTTCAGGTGTCTATTTATAGCAATGCAAGAATGGCCTAATACAGAAAATTGGTTCGGGGGGTGGAGTATTGTTATAAAGATACCTGAAAATGTGGAAGCAGCTTTGGAACTGGGTGACAGGCAAAGGCTGGAAGAGTTTGGAGGGCTCAGAAGATTAGGGAAAGTTTGGAAGTTCTTATAGACTGGATAAATGGTTGTAAATAAAATGCTGATAGTGATATGGACAGTGAAGTCTAGTCTAAAGAGGTCTCAAGTGGAAATGAGAAACTTATTGGGAACTAGAGCAAAAGTCATGCATGTTATGCTTTAGCAAAGAAATTGGCTGCACTCTGTTCATGTCCTAAGTTTATGGAAGATTTTAATTCAAAGTGATGACTTAGGGTATCTGATGGAAGAAATTTCTAAGCAATATGTGTTCATGAAGTAGCCTGGGTGCTGATAGTCGCCTATCTCAGATGTAGGAGCAAAGAAATGACTTCAAGTTAAAATTTATATTTAAAGAAAACCAGAGTGTAAAAGTTTGGGAAATTTGCAGCTTAGCCATGTGGCAAAGAGAGAAAACATTTTTAGGAGAGAAATACAAGCAGGTTATGAAGCAACCACTTGCTAGAGATATTTGCATAAAGAAAGAGGAGTCAAGTGCTATTAACCAATACAATGGGGGAAATAGGCCTTGAAGGCATTTGAAAGAACTTCACAGCTGCCGCTCCAGTCACAGGACCAGAGACCTAGGAGGAAATAATAGCTTCATGAAACAGGCCCAGGTTCCTGCTGCCATGTGCAGCCTGAAGACACTGCTCCCTACATTCCAGCCTCTCCAGCTCCAGCCATTGGTTACAGGGGCTCAGGTACAGGTTTTGCTTTCACTTTGGATAATGCAAGCTGTGAGCCTTAGCATCGTCAACATGATGTTAAGCCTATAAGAGCACAGAATGAGAGTGAAGAATGCTTGGCAACCTCCACCTAGATTTCAGAAGATGTATGAGAAAGTTTTGGTGCCCAGGAAGAAGGCTGCTGCAGGGACAGGGCCCTCATGGAAAACCTCTACTGACTCAGTGCCAAGAGGAAACATGGGGTTGGAGCCCCCACATTGAGTACCCAATGTAATACTAGTAGAGTTGTGAGGAGGGGGGCACCATCCTCCAGACCCTAGAATGGTAGATCCACCAGCAGCTTGCATTCTGCACCTGGAAAAGCTGCAGACATTCAACTAAAATCCATGAGAGCAGTCCTGTGTCATGAATGCTGCAAAACCACAGGGGCAGAGCTGCCCAAGGCTTTGGGCCCGCCCCCCTTGCAATAGTGTGCCATGAATGTGTAACATACAGTCAAAAGAGATTATTTTGTTGCCCTAAGATCTAATAACCTCCCTGCTGGGTTTCAAACTTGCATGGGGCCTGTAGTCCTTTTATTTTGGCCAATTTCTTCCTTTAGGACAGCAATGCATACCCAATACTTATACACCCACTGTATCTTGGAAATAAATAACTTGTTTCTGATTTTACAGGCTTATAGGTAGAAGGGGTGTACCTTGTCTCAGACAAGGCTCTGGACTTTAGACATTTGAGTTAATGACAGAATGAGTTAAGACTATGGGGGATTATTGGGTATGTGTAATTATATTTTACAATGTGAGAAGGACATGGGATTTGGGAGGAGCTGGGGGCAGAATGATATATTTGGATATTTGTCTTTATCCAAATCTCATGTTGAATTGTAATCTCCACTGCCTAGTGGAAGGCCTAGTGGGAGGTGTTTGTGTCATGGAGGCTGATCAGTCATGGCTTGATTCCGTCTTTATGGCAGTGAGTGAGCTCTCACAAGATCTGGTTATTTAAGTGTTTCACCTCTCCCTGCAAACCCCCACCACACTTTCTTTCTCTTGCTCTTGCTTTCACAAAGTGAATTGCTGCCTGCTCCTGCTTTTCCTTCCATCATGAGTAAAAGCTCCCTTAGGCCTCTCTGGAAGCTGAGCCATATCAGTGCCGTGCTTGTGTAGCCTATAGAACCATGAGCCAATTAAACTTATTTTCCATATAAATTACCCAGGCTTAGGTATTTCTTTATAACAATGCCTAATACACAATACTTGATAGATTTCAGTTTTGTTAAATTTGTTAGCACTTGTTTTGTGGTCTAATATCTGATTTACCCTAGAGAACATTCCATGGATCATTGAGAAAAATGTGTATTCTGAAGCTGTTGAACAGAATGTTCTATATGTATCTGTTATATCCATTTTGCCCAGAGTGTAGTTTGAGTCCATTGTTTCCTTATTAATTTTCTGTCTAATGAAAGGTAGGTGTCCACCAATGTCTATTGCTGAAAGTGAGGTGTTAAAGTTCCCTACTCTTATTGTATTGAAGCCTGTCTCTTCCTTCAGATCAATTATTATTTGCTTTACATACTTAGGTGTTGGTTGGACATATATTTAGGTTTGTTATATTTTCCTGCTGTACTAACTCCTTATCATTATATCGTGACCTTCTTTATTTTTAATTTTTTGACTTATAAGTCTATTTATGTGATGTAAGCACAGCTACTCTTCTCTCATTTAATTTCCATTTGCACAGAATATCTGTTTTTGTCCCTCCACGTTCAGTTTATGCGTGTTCTTACCTTGAAGTGAGTCTCTCATAGGCCACTTATAGTTGGTTCTTATTTTATTATTCATTTAGTCAATCTTTGTCTTTTGATTGGAGAAATTAATCCATTTACATTAAAAATAACTTGATAGATAAGGACTTACGACCATCATTTTGTTAATTATTTTCTAGTTGTTTTAGATTCTTTTTTTTCTTTTCTTTGTGTCTTTCTTTGTGGTAATGTTATTTTCTTTGGTGTTATATTTTCATTTTTTGTTTTTATGTTTTACGTATCTACTATAGATTTTCCCTTTGTGGTTATTATGAAGTTTACAGAAAACATCTATATACTATATTTAGTATAAAGATTTGAAGACAAAACAATTAAAAATAACAGCTACAGTAACTTATTAAGGGATATTTAATATAAAAAGATGTAGACTATGACATCAAAAATTCAAAATGTTAATTATTTTCTAATTGTTTTAGATTCTTTTTTCTTTTCTTTGTGTCTGTTATTTTCTTTGGTAATGAAACTCCATTATATATTATCTGCTTCTTTTCTCTTGCTGCCTTCAGAATCTTGTCTTTGTCTTTGATTTTGACAGTTTGATTATAATATGTCATGGGATAGTCTGATTTGAATTAAATCTGAATGGAAGACCTCCGACCTTCCTGTACCTCGATATTAGCATCTTTCTACATTTGTAAAGTTTTCTGCAATGATTTCTTCATATAAACTTTCTATCTCTTTATTTTCCCTCTTGAAGTCAAGTGCCTGAAAATTTTGCTTTTTTGACGTTTCTTCATACCTCCTGTAAGCTTTCTTTATTTCTTTACATATTAGTCAGGGTTCTCTAGAGAGACAGAACTAATAGGATAGACATATATATATAAAGGGGAATTTATTAAGGAGTATTGACTCACAGGATCACAACGTAAAGTCCCACAATAGGTCATCTGTAAGCTGAGGAGCAAGGAAGCCTGTCCAAGTCCCAAATTCTCAAAAGTAGGGAAGTCAACAGTGCAGTCTTCAGTTTGTGGCCAAAGGCCCAAGAGCCCCTGGCCAATCACTGGTATAGGTCCAAGAGTCCAAAAGCTGAAGAACTTGAAGTCTGATGTTTGAGGGCAGGAAGCATCCAACACAGGAGAAAGATGAAGGCCAGAAGACTCAGCAAGTCTCTTCATTCCACTTTCTTCTGCCTGCTTTATTCTAGCCATGCTGGCAGCTGATAACATGTTGCCCACCCTGATTGAGGGTGGGTCTGCCTCTCCTAGTTCTCTGACTCAAAGGTTAATCCCCTTTGATAACAACCTCACAGACACATCTAGGAACAATACTTTGCATCCTTCAATCTAATCAAGTTGACAATATTAACTATCAAACTTTACATTCTATTTTCTTTTTTCTCTTCAAGGTATTTTTTAAAAAATAACTTGTCTTCAAGTTCACAGATTATTTTTTCTGCCTCATCAATTCTGCTGTTGATGCTTCTTCTTGCATTTTCCCTTTAATTATTATATTTTTTAATCTCCAGGATTTCTGTCTGTTTGGTTTTTAAAATCATGTCAATATCAGTTTTAAATTTCTCATTTGGCTCACTTATTATTTTCTTCATTTCATTGAATTATTTCTCTGTATTTTCTTAATGTTTGCTGAGCTCCCTTAAAACAATTATTTTGAATTTTTAGTTAGACCACTTATATATCTCCATTTTGTTAGGGTCAGTTACTGCCATTTTATTTTGTTTGTTCATGTCATATTTTTCTGATTATTTTTTATACTTCTGGCCATGTGTAATATGCACATTTGAGGAAATAGACACTCATTCCAGTTTTCACAAATGGGTTTGTCTAGGAATATGTTTTTTTAAAACAGCAATTCTATCCAATGATTCAGAGGCTGTATAATATATTTCTTAAGCCCAGGGCTGCTGCAACTGACATGGTACTAAGCTGCAATCTTATGGCTCCTGAGGCTGGCATGAAGCTCTGGCATGCCCAAAGTTTTTAAGTCCAAGGTTACTAAGGCCTGCTTGCCACTGAACGTTTTCTGGAGTCCAAGGTCACTGCAGTCAGTTGGCAGTAATGCAGATGCAAACCAAGTTTACCTCAAAGGTCCTATGGGTTCCTGAGTAGTTTTGGGGCACATCTGAAGGCTCAGTCTACAGGTACGAGCCTAGAATCAAGGCTTGTAGAGGTCTGTGCAGTGCTGGGTTTAATTATGGCAGCCTTGGTGTTAGAGTCCAAAGCAAAATTTGGTATTTGGTTCCATTTCTTTCCTTCAGTTGGACAGCATTTCATTTAATTGTGCTTAGCACAATCCCTGGCTCTTGATAAACCTTCAATATATTTAGTTATCACTATCAGAAATAGTAAGAACAACTATAATATTACCTTATGGCATTATTGATATTATTGATTTTTATTTGAGAATAAGTTTAGCCTGACAGGAGTAGGGATTATTCCCCAAGTTAGTTCATTTCATGGGGCTGTGAAAAATGACTAATTAATGATACATGCAATCATTAAGGTGCTAGTCATAACAACAAGATGCACCTGGTGTAACAATTTGAACACAGTTTTTAAACATATAATCTGATAACATTATTTGAAACCAAAAATTTATGTGAACAAAGGCAGAATAATGATGCTATTATCATTGTGTTATGGTGATTTTTTAAATTCTTTCTCAATGTCTAAATTTTTCTATGGGATTGTTTGCAATTGAGCTATAATTCTGATTCTGTTGCTTACTAATTCTAATAACTTAGTAAGTTATTTATTATTTTCTAACCCTGAATTTAAATATTTAAAAACTTAAATAATAATAGCAATTCTCTCATAAAATTGTTTTGAGTAGTAGATAATGAAATGCCCATTAAAACTTAGCGTAACAGTTGGTGCATAGCTTATGCTCAAGATATGTTGTTTTAATAACAAAGCTCCAGTAATAGAGGAGAATAGTTTTGAAGTCAAATAACATGTTAACATTTTAAATAATATACAAGTAAATAAATTTATTTGATTGGTTTAGTTTTAAACTTGTAAACTCATTCATTCAATAAGTATTTACTATCCATTATTTTCTAGCATCATTCGAGGTGTTGGAAATTTTAAAAGGAGGCAAAAATTTTGTCCTCGTGAATATTAGATTCCAATAAATTGATTTTGATGTACAAAAGTATAATAAAATAAAAATAATTAAACATAACTCTTACAAAACCAAGCATCAGTGAACATGTGCAGCTGTGGGAAGTATATTGGGGTATGAGGGTTTTTCCTTGTTCTCCTTGGGAACGTTGATTTAGGTGTCAGCTTCGGTAGGTCATGAGTGGGTGATATATGGTATACTGTCTGAAAAGTGTTAAAAACATGTTTCTGGTGTGCTGACATGTTTCAACTGTCTAGAAGTCCTTTAACAATAGTTAACTTTCATGAATGAAATCGTTTCTAGGTAATTCAAAATATTCATGACTCTCCTTCTAAAATTTTGTTTAAGCAAGGTATTATCACTATCAGGAGAAGGAGAAAAAAAGACATAATCAATAAACAAGAACAAAGAATAATGAATCAGAGGTGGCACAAAAGGGTGAGAGGAGCTGAAATTAAAAGGAGCATGACAGCTGCCAAGCCTAAAAAGGGAAGGGCAAAGATTTACATTTATGAGGTTTTTAAAAAACCAATCAGACAAACTAATTAAAACTACAAATTTTAATTGGAGTTAATTGGATTGGGTAGTTTAATAAAAGAAGTGGGAAAAAGAAAAGCCTGTCACTCTCTTTCCTCCTATCAAGCATACTAATGGATGATGAAGCAGAGGCAGTTAATCAAGGCAAAACATTCATTCCCTCATTGAATCCTAGAATGTTGGGGCCGAAGGGTTTTTTAGATCAAATATCTAACATCATCATTTGATGGATGAGGATGTTAAGAACAAGGACTGAAAAGCTTCATGCCCAAGGTCACCCACAGTGGCAATTTAGGGGAAAGACTTGTCTCCAGTTTCCTTAATAAGAACTTTTCCAAGCACACCCTGTTATAGCTAAAGTCTCATGTCATCCAAGGAATAAATAGAAGAGATTTTCAGGTCAAGGATATTTAGAAACCGGGTAATTAGGTATATTGGGAAATAACTGTTTTGATCGAGGAATCCATACAATTAAAATAGCAGTTTGAGTGTTCCTTATAGATCTTGTGAATGAGAAACAGAGAGAAAAGAAATGAAGAAAAGATCAATGAAGCTGCTTTTGACTGCAAAAGCTAATGTGAGGTCCAGCTTGCTTAGAACCCTAAGTTAATCTCAAATTCTTCCTGCTCTCCATGAAGGACATTTTGTGCTGAATTGTATAATGACTGTTTAACAAAGCTCTTTTACTTCTCTCTTTTGGTTTAAAAAATAAATAATTATTTTGACAAAGACATTAATGGAGTTCAGTGGAGGAAAGAAAAGTCTTTTTATTAAATAGCACTGAAACTACTAGATGTCCCTTGGGGGAACAAATGAACTTTGGCATCAACTCACATCATATACAAAATTTTATTTAAGATAGATCATAGATATACATGGGAGAGTAGGAGGAAAACATAGGAGGATATCTTTGTGACCTTAGCATGGGTGAAGATATTAAGCAAAGTCAAAAGACAAAATTACAACAAATTTAGTTTAAAGATATTACTGGATTTTATTTGTAATTCTAGCACTGAGTAATGACTCATTCTGAAAAGTGGAATACAGAATGAGTGTTTCAATGAGCTGAGCAGGAGAGATTGGTTTTATGGGCAGAAAAGAGCTTAAGCAAGCAGAAATAGAACAAAAAGTAGATTGGTCATTTTAAAGTTATTTTCGTTGTAAAGGTTAAAGTAGAGAGAACTTCCTTATTATGCCAGCTAACACTGATCTGTTTGGAGATTTGCCTATTATCTCTAACTTGCTGGATTTCTTGGAAGGTCAGATAAATTAGTTTTGGCTTGGTGGTATGGTACTTTAGCATGAGTAACTCCATGTTGGTTTATTTGGTCTGTTGAATCTAGTGCAGGGGCTCAGTCTGAACTAACAACCTGCTATAAATTTTATTTAACAGCATCAAAAAAAAAAAAAAGAAGAAATGATAGCTTGAACTTCATCAAATTAAAAACTATTGCTCATCAAAAAGTACCATAGAGTAAGAGAAAAGGAAAACTATAGACTGGGTAAAGATATTTATAATTTAATTCACAATACCTGCATTTGACAAGTGACTCATAGACTGAAAATACATAGAACTCTTACAGATCAACAAGGAAGAAATATCACCTCCGTACTCCATAGCAGACTTAAACAGATACTTCAAAAAGAAGATATTCAAATGACTAAAAAGGATATGAAAAAACTGCTGAATAATATTACTCAGAAGAGAAGTGTAAATTATAACTGCTCTTCCATCATAATAGCTAAAAATTAAAATGAAACACACAAAAAGAAAAACTAATGATATTAAATATTAGTAAAAGTGTAGAGTGACAAACTTGTATTTATCGCTCTTAAAAGTAAAATAAGTCCAACATTTGAAAAGCTTTCACAAAGTTTCTAATAAACTAAATATGTACCTGCCCAATGATCCTCTCATTCTGTTCTTAGGTATATATTTAAGACAAAAAAGTTCATATGTTCACCAAAAGATTTGTACAAAATGTTTATAATAGCTTTAATTATAATAGCCCTAAAATGAAAACAACCTAAATGTTTATAAACAAGAGAATGGATAAGCTGTGATTTATTCCTACAGTGAGATACTACATAGTAATACAAAAAAAAAAAAAAAAACCACACACATACAATATGGATAAATAACAAAAACATTATTTTGAACAAAATAAGTCAAACACAAAAGAGTACTTTTTAAAATAGTTAAAAAATTTTTTTAAATATATTTTTTAAATGTTAGTTTAAAGAATAGGAAAATTTATTCTATGGAGAAATTAGAATAGTGACTCCCTCTGGCTGGCTGAAAAGGGGGTCTTATTGACTTTGATGGGCAAAAAGGAAGTTTCTGGGAGATAGACTAGGTAAAGATCACATGGTGCATACATAGATACAAATTAATAGAACAGTATACAGAGCAGTACAGGGAGCAAATTTTGTAATAGACTATACATAAATTACACCTACATTTAAAAATAATTAAAAAGAACAAATCAGGTTTAAAATTTGTCAGGTTGTAGCCTTTTGCCCTCTCCCCTTGTGCCAGCGGCGGGCTGGAGATTGCCTGAGATAACTGAGTACCTTGAGGGAGGAGTGGTTTCCATCTCTGCAGCTCCAGTTGATCACATTGGCCTACCAGCTCTGGGGAGTCTGGGTAGTCCAGACAGGGAGGAATTCTCCACAGCACAACACAGCTGTTGTGACAGATTGTGGCCAGACTGCTTCTTGAAGTGGGACCCTGATCCATCCTTCCTCACTAGGCAGGTCCTCCCTGTGGGAATTTCAGCAACTCCAGCTCAGGTTTAAAGGACAGAAGTCTGATCTCTCCCTGAGACAGAGCTACCAGGAAGAGGGGTTGTCCCCATATCTGCAGATCAGCTGGCAGCCTTTCTAGCCTACTAGCTCTCAAAAGTCAGGACAATTTGGATGAGGAGGGTTCCTGCCAGCATAGCACATTCACTCCGGCAAGGGGAAGCTAGACTGCTTCTTTAAGTGGTTCCCTGATTCTGTTTCTCCTCACTGGGTGAGACCTCCCAATAGAGATCTCCAGATACTTCCTACAGGAGCATTTGGACTGGCATCAGTGTAACCCTGGAATGGAGCTCCCAAGGAAGGAGCAGTCTACCATACTTGCTGTTTCACAGCCTTCACTGGTGAGACCTCCAGATGTGAGAAGGTCTGAGGCAACTGGAGTCTGGAATGGACTCCTAGCAAAGTGTAGCAGCCCTATGGAAGAGAGGCTCACTGTTCAAAGAAAAACAAACAGAAAGTAACAACAACATCAACAAAAAAAGAACCCATAAAAACCTCATTCAAAGGGCAGAAACCTTAATAACTGAAGGTAGATAAGCCCACAGAAATGAGAAATAATCCCGCTGAAAACTCAAAAAGCCAGAGTGCCTCTTCCCCAAATGATCACAACACCTCCCTAGCAAGGGCACAGAACTGGGTAGAGGCTGAGATGGATGAATTGACAGAACTAGGCTTCAGGAGGTGAGTAATAGCAAAATTCACTAAGCTAAAGGAACATGTTATAACACAATGCAAAGAAGCTAAGAATCCTGATAAAAGATTACAGAATCACCAGTTTAGAAAGGAGCATAAATGGCCTGCTGGGGGTGACAAACACAAAATGAAAACTTCACAATGCAATCATGAGTATAAATAGCCAAACAGACCAAGTGGAGAAAGAATTTCAGAGCTTAAGGACTTTCTTTCTGAAATAAGACAGGGAAACAAGATTAGAGAAAAAAGAATGAAAGAAACAAAACCTTCCAGAAGTATGAAATTATCTAAAAAGACTGAATGTATGACTGATTGGGTTACCTAAAAGAGACAGGGAGAATGGAACCATGCTGAAAAACATACTTCAGGATATCATCCAGAAGCACTTCCCCAATCTAGCAAGACAGGTCAACATTCAAATTCAGGAAATCCAGAGAACCTCCGTAACATACTCCATGAGAAGATCAACCCAAAGGCACATAATCATCAGATTATCCAACACTGAAATGCAAGAACAAATATTAAGTGCAGTCATAGAGAAAGGCCATGTCACTTACAAAGGGAAGCCCATCAGACTAATAGCAGGTCTCTCAGTGGAAACCCTATGAACCAGAAAATATTGGGAGCCAATATTCAACATCCTTGAAGAAAAGAATTTCCAACCCAGAATTTAATATCTGGCCAAATGAAGCTTCATAGCAAAGGAAAAATAAAATCATTTCTAGAAAAGCAAATGCAGAGGGAATTTGTCACCACCAGGCCTCCCTTGCAAGACCTCCCAAAGGAAGCACTAATTATGGAAAGGAAAACTGTTACTAGATTTTACAAAAACACACTGAAATACTCAGACCAGCGACACTATGAAGCAACTACATAAACAATTCTGCAAAATAGCCAGGAGCATCATGGTTACAGGATCAAATTCAGACATAACAATATTAATCTGACAAAACAGACTATAAACAAACAAAAATCAAAAAAGACGAAAAAGGGGATTACATAACTGTAAAGGGTGTAACTCACCAAGAAGAGTTAACTCTTCTAAATATATTTGCACACAATACAGGAGCACCCAGATTCATGAAGCAAGTTATTAGATATCTACAAAAGACTTTGACTCCCACAGTAATAGTGTCAGACTTTAATAACTCACTGACAATGTTAGACATATCATCAAGAAAAAATTCCATGACCAAAACACCAAAAACAATTGCAATCAAAGCAAAAGTTGACAATTGAGATCTAATTAAACTAAAGGGCGTCTGCACAGCAAAATAAACTATCTTTGGAGCGAACAGACAACCTACAGAATGGGAGAAAATTTTTGTAATCTATCCATCTGACAAAGGTCTAGTATCCAATCTACAAGGAACTTAATCAGATTTTTAAAAAATCAAAACACAGAACTACCCCATTAAAAATTAGGCAAAGGAGATGAACAGACATTTCTTAAAAGAAGACATTTATGCAGGCAACCAATATGAGAAGAAGCTCAATATCACTCATCATTAGAGAAATGCAATTCAAACCCACAATGAGATATCATCTCTTGACAGTCAGAATGGCAATTATTAAAAAGTCAAGAAACAACAGATGCTGGCAAGGTTGCAGAGAAAAAAGAATGCTTTTTCACTCTTGGTGAGAGTATAAACTCCAGAATCTGTGTCTCTTGTCTCACACTAACCCCATTCTGTGGCCACTCGTGGCAAAATCTGCTACCTTATAGATTCTAAGATGTATTGCCAGATGTATTGTTCCACTACTAAGCTTCCTTGTTTTGAGTTTTGTAGAAAAAAAACTCATCTCCTTCTCAAACTATGACATTTAATGTTTTCATTCAATCTGAAATTGAATCCTAATTATTAAGCTCTGTTCTGCCCTGTTAGAAAATTTTTCTTTCCTTCAATGATATAAGAAAGGCATTATTTAAAAAAGACAGCAAAAGAATTTTCAACATTACCTATCATTTTAAATCTAAACTTTACTTTTTCTTGCTCTTGAAACTTTCAATATCTCACTTTATTGCTACTTCTTCTATTTCATGCTTTACTTTTGTATTTAGGGCTCAGTATTATTTTCCTGGATGTAACTAAGGCTTCCTCTTAAAATTAGTTTATTTTCTCATTAGAAACCTCATAAATTGACTCCTCTCTGTGGGTAACATATTCACACAACTTGCTTCTGCCTCATAGACCCAATACTTCCTAAGCAAATACAACATGATTCAAAATTAATAGTTCTAATTCAGAGACTGTGTATAATTTGACTTTAGCACAAGAATATTAAAATTCAAATAGTGCCCTGGCCCAAAGTAGCTTCAACTCAGTTTTATCTGCCTGTGTCTAACGGCCTGAGGAAAAATGTGCTTATAAAAAACAAGGTGGGTGTTGAGACTTTGGTCTTGTCTACATCCGCATAAAGAAAATTAATGAAACAATAAACTTCTAGGAGTGATGACCTGGCTGACTGCAGATAGAATTCAGTCTTCTCAAAGACTGAGTGATGATATTATTAAACAACATCTGGAAGAGACTTAAAAATCTGCACCCATTTTTTAGGTTCTCATTAACTATGGAGAAAAAACAATCTTTGCTTTCATAAATTTATCAGAAACAACTACCTTAATGGACTTCAGGGGCCTCTATGGCAGGCTGGTTGACAAATGCACAGGAAAGACTTGCATCTGCACAGTTTTGGAATTGTCTAGGCACTTGCCCAAGGAAGACATGCAAATTGTCCATATGAAGGAGTTGGAGCCTCATCTCCACCATTTCTCTGTTTCTAGAATATGAACAGCTAAATTCTTAATGATATAATTTTCTCTTTTTGCCGTGTGCTAACTGTGTCACTGTTGCTTACTCTTTGTCACAAAATAATTGTCCAATGTTGGAAAAGAGTTGCAGTCTCTTCAACCCTATGTTTTTTATCTTTTTACCCTAATTTATTTTTAAATAACAACATGAAATTTACCATCTTAACCATTTTAAAATATATAGTCAGTAATGTTAAGTATTTTCTCATTGTTGTATACATCCAAGGAAATGAATTAGATCAGGTTTTCTCAAACTTTTTTGATATTTAGAGCTGGATATTTCTTTGTTATTGGGAGCCATTGCTCACTGAGGTATGTTTAGCAGCATCCCCAGCCTTTACCCAGTAAATGACCGTAGCAACCCCTTTCCCAGTTGTGACAACCAAAAATGTCTCTAGGCATTGCCAAATATCACTAGGGCAAAATCGGCTCTGGTTTTGAGCCGCTGAACTGAAACATCTCCAAATTGATTTCCACTCTGTGTATTTTGTCATATTCTGTTTACTGGAGTGACATTTTTGCTTTTTCAATAGATAAAAATAATTTCTAGAAATATAGATAAGGAGGATAAGACAGTGATAAGGGGAATGGTGACCTTAGATTATAATAATAATTTACATTTTTTTGGGAGATCCAGATTTGAACATTTGGTTCTTTTTCATATAAAGTTCATTTTTAAAATTTTCAAAGTAATACTTTGTTTAAAATATTAAACTATTCTAAAGAAAACAATCTTATCTAAACAACCAAGGAAAGTTACACCAACATGCTGGTATAATTTCTTTGTCGTTTTCTTTTTTCTTTTTTCTTTTTTCTTTTTTTTTTTTTTTGTTAAAGGATAACCTATGTTTTTCAATACAGAAGCTACAATCATATTTAGCGTACTTTTGAATTTGTTGGTAAACCTACTTGATATTATGGCTTTTGTAGGAGGCTTCTTTTCGTGGCCTTAAAGTATTACTGCCATTGAAGAGGATAACAATCATGAGATTGTTTATTTGAAGCTTAATTTTGGTGTCACTGTGAAAGGAATTCTAAACACATTCATTTTTTTGCAGCTTGAACGCTGTGTTGATGTTAATCTGGTTTGATACTCACTGATATCAGCATTGTTCTGGTGATTTGGATATTACATGTTTGAGTCCCATAGGAATGTCTTCCAGGCTATTTTTATTCTAGCAATTTCTCTCTTGTGGTTTTTTATTTTGACTTAAGTTCTGTTTCTCTAAATTGAGTGGCATATTCTTAGCTCCTGCATATTTAGAATGTCTTTCTTCTGTTTTCAATATTTAAGAGATAAGTTTGTTAACTCTACCCTCTAAATAGCACATCATTTTCACTTCTCAAATTCTTTATAAATTATTCCATTGTTTTCTGACACTAAGTATCTTAAGCTGTTGGGGTCTGAGATTAGCACAGTTCTTATTTGTAGATGAACTTTTTCCTGCATAGGCATTTGAATTTTTTTTCATCTAA
This sequence comes from Cacajao melanocephalus, assembly GCA_963573385.1. NCBI lineage: Eukaryota > Metazoa > Chordata > Mammalia > Primates > Pitheciidae > Cacajao > Cacajao melanocephalus. The sequence continues at coordinate 29,818 of CAUYLG010016965.1, forward strand.
TTCAGATATGTTGTTGGTATATGTCCAGATAGGCGTTGTAGTTTATTAATTTTTCCATCAATATATTGAGTGGTATGTACTTGGCGTATTTTGTTGTTGTTTTGTTTTTAAAGTGAGGAAAAATCTCTACAGTTGTGAAGAGCATTTTGGACTTTCTCTTTTGCTTCATCTTTTTGGATTTCTTCCTCAAAAATATTGTTCTAATTACTTTGCTCATAGGACAGAGGTGGAAGAAAAAGGGAGAATAAGGGTGATCATATACAGCAATTTCCTTATGTCAGGCATAGTTTATGCCAGTTGTCCCAAGGTTACTATAAATTAAAGTTTTAATATTCACTCTCAATAATGTCCAATTTGGCCTGTGTTCATTGCTATCGGCTATTCCTTGCTGGCTGAATATTATCCTATAATCTGTGGGTAGTGAGGCTCTGCCTTTACTGTTTCATTAGAGAAACAGAGTAAGAATTGTTCATGGAGGTTGTTGACACACCTGGAGGAGAAAAAACAGATATTTATCACTGGCTCACTTTTATTCTGGTTCATTCTTCCCTTCATAGTAGGACAAAGCCCTTTAACTGTTGTGATGCAGCACATGGAATGTTTGAAAATGAAACATGGTATAAAGGTATAGCAGATAAATGGCAGCCAAATGAAATTTGATAAAGGTGTAATATTAGACAGAAAAAGAAATTTAGGCAGAAAAAATGCCAAAGCATCAAAGAAAATTATTACATACTGAATATTATCAAGAATAGCTAAAGTTCCAGAGTATATATGCAGTTAACAATATAGTCTTAAAACATGTAAAGTAAAATCTAGGTAACAATGGGGAAATTGATAAAATAACAATTGTAGATAAAAGATTTTAATAACCCCTCTCAGAAAATAATAAATGAAGGTAAAAATAAAAAAAATTAAGCAGGGCAATATAAAAGATGCCTACAACATTTTATGCCAACAAAAACAGAATACACTTTCTCTTTACCACACATGCTCTAGTCACTAACATTTCTCTGGAAACAGAATCTAAGATGGAGAATCATAGGCAGAATATACTTGGGATGTGGTTTTAGGAGATATACCTGTAAATACATGAAAATACTAGTTTTAGGCAGAGAGGGAACTTGACTCACAAAAAGGTTGCTAGTGAAGCTCAACCAATCCTAATGAGGGCTCTTCCAAGATTTTCCAAACTGTGAGACAGGGACTTTGCATATCACTGTCTGTTGTCACTGGCTACAGACTGAACCAGGGAAGGGAGAGATCCTTGAAAGAGGCATTCCTTGCATCTGAGGGTTATTTCCTCTGGGGGACAAGCTGGGAACAATCAGCAACCAATGCTTCCAGAAGTTGGAATATAGGCAAGTCATCCCTGAAGAAACTACCTAGAAAGACTGCCACAGTATCCATTGCAACTAGGTAACATAAGAAACTTCAATACATTACAGCAAAATAGTACAAACTACGTTCTCTGGTAATAAGGCATTAAAATTAGAAATCAGTAAAGAATAGCTTAAAATCCCATATGCCTTGAAACTTTAAAAAAATTCTATGGAAGTATCACTTGGTTAAACAGAAAATCATAAAGATGAAATGATAACTACTTAAAACTGAATGACAATAAAAACACCACATGTGAAAATTTGTAGCATTAATCTAAAGCAGTACTCAATGAAAATTTAAATTTTGATTGTTTGTGAAGAAACAGCAGTCATTGAATATAAATAAGCAAAGAGTTTGAAAAAAGAATCTATAAAAATAAAGATAGAATAAACACAAAGAATCAAAGAAGAAATTGTAAATTTGGTGGCACTAGTTAATGAAATAGGGAATAAAATATACGTAAAATTAATAAAACCAAAACATGGTTCTTTGAAAATCTAACAACATTGGGAAATCTCTGGTAAGACTGAAGTGAATAAAAAGGAGGAAGAGAAGGAGAAAAGATGGAAATTGTTTCAGAAAAAAACAAAAAGGAGGAAATAATTTCATCTATAATAAGAGATTAATCACTATAAAATATTATAAAGTATTCATTAATACATTTAAAAGGTGAAATAGATAAGTAAAAATAAAATGTAATAATTGACACAAGAAACAAAATAAGAACGATGGAAATAAAATTATATTTTCTCAGAAAAATTTTAATGTCAAGATATTATAAGGGAATTAACACTTCTTTAATACAAGTTATTCTGGAAAGTAAAAAAGTAATAAAAGAGAAAATTACCCAGCTGTTTTTGTTGTTTTTTGAGGCAGGGTCTTGCTCTGTTGCCCAGGCTGGAGTGCGTTAGAATGACTATGGCTCACTGCAACCTCTGCACCCTGGGCTCAACCATTCCTCCCACTTGAGCCTCCTGAATAGCTGAGACTACAGGCATTCACCAGCATGCTAGCGAATTTTTAAATTTTTTTTTTTTTGAGATGGGGTTTAGTCAGGTTGGCCAGACTGGTGTTGAACTCCTGTGCTCCAGAATTCTGCCTGCCTTGGCCTGCCAAAGTGCTGGGATTACTTGTGTGAATTACCAAGCCCAAACCAACCAAGCCCGGCCCAACCCAGCTCTTGTTATGAGGCTGATATAGTCTTGATAGTAAAATGAAATAAAGAAAGTGTGAGAAAAAAAGAGCAAATTTGCTTATGAAAACATAACGCAAATATCTTAAGCAAAATATTACAAGCTCGAACCAACATAAAATACACATACTTATCAAAGAAGTATATAAAGACAACTCTGTTTTACAAAAATCTTTCAAGCTCAAAACATGAAAAATGAAATTATAAAGTCAATAGAATAAATAATAGGATATAATCTGTGAGAAATATTGGTGAGAAAGATAACTTAAACACAATTTGAAAAATACTAGCCATGAGGAGAGAAACAATGATAGATTTTATTATAATTATCCACATTAATATGCCTAAAGAGAAAAATTCAAATGACCAACTCTGTAGATTCAGAAAAAGCATTTGAAAAAGGCCTACACTTACTTATGATGAAAAAGAATTCTCAGAAAACGAAAGCTAAAACTTAAATAGGTAAAGACTCAGAAGAAAGCCTACATCAACATTTTCCTTAACTTGATACACATTCACTTTGAAGCTGGCATTAAGACTGTGATTCTCTGTCAATTCCACTGTTCCTCAAAGTGCAGAGAGATCTGACATGAGCATAACATATAATTGTGCAAGAAAAATAGACAAGATAACCAGAAGTGTTATTATTTGCAGATGAGGTAACTTTCCTACAAAACTCAATAGAATCAATAATAGTCTGTAAGAACTAATAATAGAGTTTGAAAAGTTGTTGAATACAAGGTCAACATACCAAAAATTTAGTGACATTTCTGAAAATCAATAATAATGAAATAAAATAGAGAAAGGTATCAATTAATAAATTAATAAAAAATTAAGAATTGTCCCAACTAAAGACCCATATGACTGTTAGAGCAGAAAATAATTTAAACTCTACTGCAGGACACAAAATAACATCTGAATGATATATTTATGGAAGGGATAATTTTACATGTAAAGATGTTAACAATCAACCAGTTGCCTTTAAATTCCATTTCTATCTTAAAAAGAATGTTTGGGTAATTCAAATATAAGTAGAAAAATAAATATCCTCAAATATATCAGATAATATTGAACATAAGAGGAAAAAGAGAATACATTTTCTACAAAGGTTTAAAACATATTACAAAATCATCATAATTAACGAAAGAAGATCTTAGTAAAGAAACAGACAAAGAATTCAGAGGGCAGAATAGAGAGCCCAGAAACAGATTTATTCAGATATAGGGATATGAGATCTGATAGGAATGACAGCATAATTCCAAGGGGAATCAATGAATTATATAATGGTCTTAGAAACATTTAGTACCATATAGAAAATTAACATTTAGTAATTAACATGTAGATACTATGTAGAAAAACATAGAGTCCATACAGACCATATGGAAAAAATAGAGTCCATATAGACCATACAGTCTATATAGAAAAAATATCCATAGAGTCTACATTACTAAAATCCCAAATGTGAAGAGTAAAACTATAAACCCAATGGAATATTCAGAAACTATTTGTGAAAAACCCAGAAGGAGAATTTTTCTAAACATGTCTACAAAAGCACTACCTATGAGAAGAAAAAAATAACCACCTTAAACTAGTGAATTTATATTCAGGAAAGGACACTATGATCAAAGTTAATGAATGGGTGACATACTAAAAGAAGATATTTGGAAATTTAAGACACAAATTATTAATAACTAGAATTAACTCCTATGAGTTAGAAGATCAATACAGAAAACCCAACAGAAAAATGGATACAGAGGACACAAAAGGCCAACTTACATAAGGGGATACTAAATGTTTAATATATGCATGCAGGAATGTGCAACCTCATTAAAAACTTACAGGACTGCAAATTAATGTGAAGTCACTTCATACTGATTAGTTTGAGACAAAGGAAGATGGTTATGGCAAAGGCTGTATGGAATGTCAGGGAAAGTAAAGCTCATTTCTTGTGAGAAAGTGACCATATGTGTAGCCATTCTGGAGAGCTTCTAGGAAATTCTTAATGAAATTAATGTGCATATGTACAGTGACCCAGCAATTACATTTCTGGGTGTATACATCCCAGAGAATTTGTTGGAGTGGGAACTTCCAATTATGGGGATAAGGTTGAGAACACAGATTTCAAGGCAAAGACAGTAAGAATGTGGATTAAGCTGAATGTACTACATATTGAGTAGGGTTGTCAGATACAGAAAAATCAAGCAGCAAAAACAAAACAGAACACTCAGTTAAATCTGAACTTCAGGTAAATAATAAAAATCTTTTTATTATAGCTATGTTCCATGCAACATTAGGGACACACTTATACGAAAAAATTATTTGTTGTTTACCTGATATTCAATTTTATTAGGGCGTCTTGTATTTTATATAGTAAGCCTAATATTGAGAGAAAGAAGAAAAGATTTATAAAATTCGTATTTGGTCTGACTTTATTTCTAAATATAAATACTTTCTTAAACTCTAGAAATGTATGCAATTCAAATTAAATTGCATTGAAACATTCTGTACTACTTGAATGTAGTGAATTCTGATATTGCTTAAACTATGTCCCTTCCTTTAAAAACTTCAGAGGGTTTTTAATTTATTGAAATGCATTCTTCCCATTCTTCCTTAAAGTTTTCTCTCTTTCCATCTTTGTTTAATTGAAAACATAGTAGAATTTACAAAGCCCTTAAGGCCATAAAAATACAGAGTTTCTGTGGGCTGAATTCATTTTCACTTTGAGTATTTTTTTGCAGTGTATATGGTCACACTGCTATGACTACTTCAGAACTCAGAAATTTTTTTTTCTATTTGTATAAGTTTGTAGTCATATGCTGCTTAACAACCTCATCTTCATAGAATTGTCATTATTTAATTTGTCTTGCAGCTCTTTGGAAAAGCCCAATTCCCAATGCTTATTTTTATTTGATCTCACTTAATGATAAAAGCCTCACTTAGTGATAAAAGCCATATCTCTAATGTTTTATAGGAAATAATCATTTTCTATTATTTAATATAGCTGCCTAAGGTAGCAATACGACTTCAGGGGAAACAAGAGGTTGCCCAAACAATTTAAAAAGAAAATTTGGGAAATAAGATTTCTATAAGTATTTGAAAAGTTCAGAAATATTTTTAAGGACCTGGAAGGGAGCACACGTGTGCAGCATTGGGGGTATTCCCAGCAAAGATCTAATAAGGCCTTGGTCTTTAACTTCTGGCTCATACTGAGTCTTTGTGGAAGAGAAATATGAAGGCTAAAATAGAGTCATAGGCTAGGTACAGTGGCTCACGCCTGTAATCCCAGCACTTTGGGAGGCCAAGGAAGGCAGGAGGATCATCTGAGATCATGGCCAACATGGTAAAACCCTGTCTCTACTAAAAATACAAAAATTAAAGAGACATAGTGGCACATGCCTATAATCCCAGCTACTAGGGAGGCTGAGGCAGGAGAACGGCTTGAATCCCAGAGGTGGAGGTTGCAGTGAGCCAAGATTTCACCACTGTGCTCCAGCCTGGTTGACAGAACAAAACTCTTTCTAAAAAAAAAAAAAAAAAAAATGGAGTCATAAACTGCTGGAAAATCAAAGGCATGCTCCAACACACACAAAGAGAGCCTTTACAAAAAGGAGGAGACTGACTACTTCAAGGTGTTTAAGCAGATCTCTGCTTAATTATTTCCTGACTTCTAAGTTAAATGAGCAGAACCATCAGTGGTCCCATACAAAAATAATACAGAAAAATTATTAGATAAATAAAGAGCAACAAGAGCAGACAACCATAGCAATAAAATCCAGAAGGAAAAAGATATCTTATTTCCAGAATTTATATATCCATATTATTTAAAATGTTAATAGAAACAGTCTGTAAAATAGCATAAATCGGAGACTTTCTAGACAAGGGCTTTAAATCAACTATTATAAGTATGTTTAAAGAACTCAAGCAGACAGTTTTTCAATAACTAAAGGAAAGTCTTAGAATAATGTTTTACCAAATAGAGAATAAAAATAAAGGGATAAAAATTATAGAAAAGAGCCAAATATAAATTCTGGAGTTAAAAAATATGACAACTAAAATAAAAAATTCACTAGAGGGGTTCAACAAAAGATTTGACCTCTCAGAAGAATCAATAAAGTTGAAGATAGGTCAGTCGAGAATATCCAGTTTCAGTGGCAGAAGAAATAAAACAAACAAAAAATAAACACAGTCTCTGAGCTTTATGGGAAACCATAACCATGCCAATATATGCATAATTGGAGTTATAGGAGGCAAGAACAAAGAGAAAGAAAAACTATTTGAAGAATTAATGGCTGAAAATTTCCAAATTTTTATTAAAAACCTTATTTTAAACAATCATGTAACAAATCGGCACATGTACCACTGAACTTAAAATAAGAGTTAAAAAAAATCAAGAAGTTTCACACTTGAATAGGGTAAATTCAGAAGGATCGCACCTAGAATCATCATGCAAATTATTGAACGACAAAGACAAAAGAGAAATTTGAAAACAATAAGAGAAAAAAAACTCATCAAATATAAGAAATTATCAGTAAGATTAACTGTTGACTTTTAATTAAAAAAAAAACATGGAGGCTAGGAAGCAGTGGTATAATATACACAAAGTGCTGAAAAAGAAGAAACTATTAACCAAGAATTTTATATCTGATAAAACAATCCTTCAAAAAGGAAAGATAAATTAAGACATTCCCATATAAATTAAACTTGAGAGAATTTATTGTTAACAGACCTGCCCTATAAGAAATATTAATTATTCATAGTGAAATAAGAGAATACTATACAAAAACTTAAGACCACATGAAGAAATAAAGAGCACTGGTGAAGAAAATGTAAATAAGGAAACTGGTTCCAGAGGGATTAAAATGACAGGGCTTTTATTATACCGATCTTTCAAAAAATTAGACCATATTTCAAGAACTCCTGAACAAGAAAAAATATGACAGAAAACACGCCTTTTTTAGATGTAGTCCTAAGAAACAAAAGGAAAAAAATATCATTATTGGATTTTATTGCTTGTATTTGTCTATAGACAAGCAACAATTGCATTTTTTCAGTAATTTTTTATTTCTCTATTAAAATTGACCATAATGTACATTGTTTAGAAAAATTACTTTTCTCATAAGAATATATCCCCTAAAAATTACAGCAAAGAAATAATTGGCTTTCTAATAAACAAAATGCCTTTATTAAGGGTCATCTTTTGTTCATATTTTATCAACACAGATATTTCCCTTTTAGATGAAACATTTCATTGGTCAACTAAAGAATCTGAGCTTCTAGTAAAAAGAAGTCTTCCTAGGTATTTGATAAACCAATATTTTTCAAATTAGAAATAACTCCAAATATACTAAAATTTTGACTATATTGTTTATGAAAGTAGACTAAGATATTGAGACCTTAATATAGTTTTAAAAATTACTCCTATTGTGTCTATTTCTCCAGTGAATTACAGTTTTTTTAATTAAATAGAAGAAACCAAATGGATTTTAATTATCTTGCATTTTAAATATCATTGAAGACAGATTTTATCATACTTTTATAATTGTATAGTCAGGTTATCAAGTCCTAAGAAGGATTTATTACTTTTCATTATTGTTTTATACAAAATGAATATATAACCTAACTATACAAGTGGCCATTTGGTACAAACAAATACAACACCTTTGATTACTTTTCATTTAGAATTACAATTATGTAGGAAGAAGAATGTTAAAATAGTCATGTTATATTTTTATCTGTTATTTAAATGTGAAATTACCAGTAGATTATTAAATGTGTGATCCTGTAAAATTATTCTAAACTAATAAAACACTTTCTTACAAATAAAATAAAAACATTTCAAGGTATGCTTTCAGATAATCTGAAAACTTTTTCAATGAAAAAAATATGGATAATTAAAGGTTATTCTAAAATCATATTTTCAGTAAGTCAATTTGTGAAACCCAACAAATCAATCCACTGCCACTTTGAAAATAAAAAACAGATATAGTAAAAATATTCAGGGATAATTATAGAGTGTAAATAAGTGTTGTATCTAAAAATAATACTATTCAAGAAAGTTCTTCTTAATTATATGGTTTTTTTGCATTAAAAAACAAAAGCAAATGAGAACTAATTAGTGTCATAAATAAGATTAGAATAGCTTTAACAACAGCTCAATTTATCTCTTAAAAAAACTCAAATAAGAAAAAGAAATTGTTTTAAGAAGCAGAACATTGTATTTAAGGGTGACATTGTATGCATAAACTCCAATGTCTTAAAACACCAAAGTGTAAAGGGACTATATAGATCAGCAGTCAGTTATGATACATCTATGTATTTATTATAAGACAAAACAAACCCAGAGAGGGTAAATAACTGTGTATTTAAAAAGAAAGTTCAGAGGGTAACTCAGACTAGAATACAATTTGTTTATCTCAGTATATGGTTCATGGAAAATTCTAGTAAATTGTAGTGTTTCTCTTCTTTCAGATCTCAAAGATACTGATTGGTTTTCTTCTTGGATGATCAGTGATATTTTCTCTGCGACTATTATGATGCTCTTTTTCTTCTATGACATGGAGTCTGTGTTATTAATTTGCATAATATACAATGTTATAGAATGATCTAGCAGCCTGAGGAGAGGTTCATAAGGGGTTTTTAGGGAAAAAAATCCTTGGAAATATTTAATTCAATTTTTATGTTTCCCAATACTTTTTACCTTCAAAGATTGAAGGAACATCAGCCCACAAAGAAGAGAGAAAAACAAAAAAACAACACAACAACAACAACAAAGTGCAAGAACTCTGACAACTCAAATAGTCAATGTGCCCTCTATCCTTCAACCAACTTCACCACTTCTATAGCAAGAATTCTCAACTGGGCTGAGATAGCTAAAATGACAGAAATAGAATTCAGAATATGGATAGCCTGAAGATCATAGTGATGCAGGAGTATGTTCAAACCCAATGCAAAGAAGCTAAGAATCACAATTGATATGGTTTGGCTGTTTGTCCCCACGTCTTGAATTATAATCCCATAATTCCCATGTGTTGTGGGAAGGACCCAGTGGGAGATAATTGAATCATGGAGGCCATTTCCCCCATACTTCTCTTGTAGTAGTGAGTAAGTCTCATGATATCTCATGATCTCATCAGGAGTTTCTGCTTTTGAATTTTCTTTATTCTCTCTTTGCCTGCTGCCATCCATATAAGATATGACTTGCCATGATTATAAGGCTTCCACAGCCATGTGGAACTCTAAGTCCATTAAACGCTTTTTCCTGCATAAGTTACTCAGTCTTGGGTATGTCTTTATCAGCAGTGTGAAAATGGACTAATGTAACAATAAAACATTACAGGACCTGAGGGACAAAATAGCCCACATAGAAAATAATGTGACCTACTTGATAGAGCTGAAAAACACACTACAAGAATTTTATAATGCAATTGCTTGTATTAATAGAAGAAGAGACTAAGTTGAGGAAAGAATCCTGAAGCCTGAAGACTGGCTTTCTAAAATAAGACAGTTAGACAAGAACAGAGAAAATAGAACAAAAACAATGAACAAAACCTCTAAGAAATATGGGATACTGAAAAGAGACAGAAGCTACTCATTGATGTTCCTGGAAGAGATGGGGATAATGGAAGCAACTTGGAAAGCGTATGTTAGGATATCATCCACAAGAACTTCCCAAACATAGCTAGAGAGGTAAATATTCAAAGTCAGGAAATGCAGAGAACCCTAGTAAGATATTTCACAAGAAGGCCATCGTGAATACACATAACCCTCAGATTCTAGAGGACAAAATGAAAGAAAATATGTTAAATCACCTTCCTATTGTAGATCCCTACAAAGGGAAACCCATCAGACTAACAGCAGAACTCTTAGCAGAAACCCTACAAGCCAGAAGAGATTGAGGGACAATATTCACCATTCTTAAAGAAAAGAAATTCCAACTCCAAATTTCATATTTGGCCAAACCAAGCTTCATAAGCAAAGGAAAAATACAATCATTTTCAGACAAGCAAGTACTAAAGGAATTTGTTACTATCAGACCTGCCTTACAAGAGCTCCTGAAACAAGCACTAAATATAAAAAGGAAAGACTATTACTGGTCACTACAGAAACATACTAAATGCTCGTATCAAAAAGTTAAGAATATCTCAATTTAACAAGGTAACATCACAATAAAGAACTAGAGAAGCAAGAGCAAACCAACCTCAAAATTAGTAGAAGATGAGAAATAACCAAAATTAGACCTGAATTGGAGGAGATTAAGACACAAAAAAACCATTCAAATCATCAACAAATCCAGGAGTTGGTTTACTGAAAAAAATTAATAAGACAGACTGCTAGCTAGACCAATAAAGAAAAGAGAGTAGATACAAATATACACAATTAGAAATGACACAGGAGATATTGCCACTGACCACACAGAAATACCAATAAATGTCAGAGAATATTACGAACACCACTATGCACAAAAACTAGAAAACCTGGAGGAAATTAACAAATTCCTGGACACACCTTCCTGAGACTGAGCAAGGAAGAAATGGAAGCCCTGAACAGACCAGTAACAAGCTCTGAAATTGAATCAGTAATAAATATCCTACCAATAAAAACAAAAGCCCAGGATTAGAAGGATTCATAACCTAATTCTACCGATGTACAGAGGAGCTGAAACAATTCCTACTGAAAATATTCAAAAAAATTAAGGAGGAGGTATTCTTCCCTAACTTCTTATATGAATCCAACATCATCCTGATACCAAAATCTTGCAGAGACACAACAAAAAAGAAGACTTTTGGCCAATACCCTTATGAATATTGAAGCAAAAATTCTCAACAAAATGCTGGCAAACTAAATCCAGCAGCACGTTGAAAACCTTATCCACTACAATCAAGTAGGCTTTATCCCTGTGATGCAAGTTGGTTCAACATATGCAAAACAATAAATGTGATTCATGACATAAACAGAACTAAAGACAAAAGCACGTGATTATCTCAATAGATGTAGAAAAGGCTTTGATGAAATTCAATGTCCTTTCAAGTTAAAAACTCAATAAACTAGGTATTCAAGGAACATACCTCAAAATAATAAGAGCCATCTATGACAAATCCATAGCTGACATCATACTCCATGGGCAAAAGCTGGGAGCATTTGCTTTGAAAACTGGCACAGGGAAAGGATGCCTCTTTCTCACCACTCCTATTCAACATAGTATTGGAAGTCTTGACCAGAGCAATCAGACAAGGGAAAGAAATAAAGGAATCCAAATAGGAAGAGAAAATCAAACTCTCCTTGTTTGCAGATGACGTGATTCTATATCAAGAAAAACTCATAGTCTCAGCCCAAAACCTCCATAAGCTAATAAACAAATTCAGTGAAGTCTTAGACTAAAATGTCAACATTTAAAAATTACTAGCCTTCCTATACACCATCAATAGTCAAGCAGAGACCCTAATAGGGAATGTAAGCTCATTCACAGTCACCACAAAAAGAATAAAATACTTAGGAATACAGCTAACCAGGTAGGTGAAAGATCCCTAGTCTGAGAACTACAAAATGCTGGTAAAAGAAATCAGAGATAACACAAACAAATGGGAAAACATTCCATGCTAAAGGATAAAAAAAAATGACTATCATTAAAATGGCCATACTGCCATTTGAAAGAGGTTCAGTTTCAATCTTCTGCCTATGGCTAGCCCGTTATACCATCACCACTTATGGAATAGGGAGCCCTTTCCAAATTGCTTGTTTTTGTCAGCTTTGTCAAAGATGAAATAGTTGTAGGTACCCTTACAACCATTAGAGATCAATGCTATTCCTATCAAACTATTAATGACATTCCTCACAGAACTAGAAAAACTGTCTTAAAATTCACATGGAATGAAAAAAGAGTCCAAATATCCAAGACAATACTAAGCAAAAAGAATAAAGCTGGAGGCATCATGCTACCCAATTTCAAACTATACTACAAGGCTACAATAGGCTGGGCACCATGGCTCATGCCTGTAATACCAACCCCACTTTGGGAGGTCAAGGTGGGCAGATCATTTAAGGTCAGGAGTTTGAAATGAGCCTAGCCAACATAGTGAAACCCTGTCTCTACTAAAAATATGCAAAAATTAGCCAGGTGTGGTGGTGTGTTCCTGTAGTCTCAGCTACTCTGTAGGCTGAGGCAGAATTGCTTGAACCTGGGCGGAGGTTGCAGTGAGCCAAGATCGTGCCACTGTACTCCAATCTGGGTGACAGAGGGACTGTCTCAAAAAAAAAAAAAAATAAAAAAAGACTAGAGTAGTCAAAACATCATGGTACTGGTACAATAACAGACACATATGCCAATGGAACAGAATAGAGAACCCAGGAATAAGGGTACCTACAACCATTTCATCTTTGACAAAGCTGACAAAAACAAGCAATTGGGAAAGGGCTCCCTATTCCATAAGTGGTGATGGTATAACCGGCTAGCCATAGGCAGAAGATTGAAACTGAACCTCCTTCTTATACTACATTAAAAAATCAGAACAAGATGAATCAAAGATTTAATGTAAAATTCAAGACTATTATACAAAAACCTTAGAAGACAACATCCTTGGCAATACCAGGAACCAAGAATGGACAAATATTTTGTGATTAAAAAAAAATCTTATCAAAAGAAAAAATTGACAAATGGAACCTCATTAAACTAAAGAGCTTTACACTGCAAAAGAAACTATCAACAGAGTAAACACACAACCTATAGAATGAGAGCAGGTTTTGAAAACTATTCTTGGCTGGGCTTGGCAGCTCATGCCTATAATCCTAGCATTTTGTGAGGCCGAGGTAGGCAGATCACCTGACGCTGGGAGTTCAAAACCAGCCTGACCAACATGAAGAAACCCCGTCTCTACTAAAAACACAAAATTAGCCAGGTGTGGTGGTGCATGCCTGTAATCCCAGCTACTCGGGAGGCTGAGACAGGAGAATCTCTTGAAACTGGAAGGCGAAGGTTGCGGTGAGCCAAGATCGCAGCATTGTACTCCAGCCTGGGTAACGAGCAAAACTCCATCCAAAAAAAGAAGAAAAGAAAGGAAAACTATTCCTCTGGTAAAGGTCTAATACCCAGCATCTATAAGGCACCTAAACAAATTTACAAGAAAACAAACCACCAAACCCATTAAAATGTGGGCCAAGGATGAGAACAGACACTTTTTGAAAGAAGACATACATGCTGCCAAGAAACATGAAACAAAGCTCAATATCACTAATCGTTAGAGAACTGCAAATCAAAACCACAGTGAGATACCATCTCACAACAGTGAGAATGGCTACTATTAAAAATTCAAAAAATAACAGATTCTGGTGAAGTTGTGGAGAAAAAGGAATTCTTATACACTGTTGGTGGCAGTCTATATTAGTTCAACCTCTGTGAAAAGCAGCATGGTGATTCCTCAAAGGGCTAAAAACACAACTACCATTCAATGCAGCAATCACATTACTGGATGTATACCGAAAGGAATATAAATCATTCTATCATAAAGGCATGTGTATACGTATGTTCATTGCAGCGCTGTTCACAATAGCAAAGACATGGAATCAACCCAAATGTCCATCAATGGTAGACTGGATAAAGAAAATGTGGCACATATACATCATGAAATACGAGGCAGCCACAACAAAAAACATGAGATCATGTTTTTTGCAGGAAGATACATGGAGCTGGAGGCCATTATCCTGACCACACTAATGCACAAGAACAGAAAACCAAATTTCACATGTTTTTACTTATAAGTGGAATTGAAGTGATGAGAACAAATGGACACATAAGTGGAAATGATAGATACTGGGGTTTGTCTGAGGGTAAAGGGTTGGGGGAGGAAGAAGATTAGGAAAAATAACTAATGAATAGGGTTTAATTACTCTAGTGATGAAATAATCTGTACAACAGACCCTCATGTCATGAGTCCATGTACTCAAAAGTTTTAAAATGTTGTTTTTCACAACAATGTGTTATTTATATTCATATTTAATGGATTTATTGTTATTTAAATAATAAAATATCTCAATTGAAATTTGTGATATAATAAACATCCAAAATTATGAACCACATAAATAAAATTTCTTTACAGTCCTCAATAATTTTGAAGAGTATAAAGGAGTTTTAAGAATAGAAAAGTTGAGAATTGCAGTACATTAGCATATATTCTTATGAGCATGGAAGGTGTGTATTATTCACTCTGGTGTATGAGAGTCTTGCTTATAGCCCACTCCAAACCAGTAGCTTTGATATGTTTGTTTGTTTGCCAAGAAAAGAGTGAAGTTGAAACAGTTTAACAGAAATTGAGAGCCTATTTTAATCATCCATGTGATTAAATTTGAATCATTGTATAATAACTCATCTGGAGCACAGAAACGATCTTCAATTTTATTATTGTTTCTTGAATGCATTTGTGAACAAGTTTCAGGTGTTTGGAAGCTAGAACAGCAGAGAAGCTATCACAATGCACTAAACATGAAATTTTTCTTAATTAAGATGTTAGGATTTGGTGTGGACCAATCTCTAGCAGAACTGCCACAAAATTTCTGGTGAAATAGTGATGACAAACATTTAAGGTAACTATATACTAGTTGACTTCCATTGTAATCCATACAAAAAGAATCTACTACATACGATGCCAATTTTCTTATGTTTTTCTAGGTCTGATTCACTCTTTAACATATATATGTGTATACCAAATATATTTATATATACACATATATATATACCATATGTATATATGTTGCCATGTATATGTATATATGGTAAACAGTGAGTCGCATATATGTGTGTGTGTGTGTGTGTGTGTGTGGTATTTTAGGTGGGTATACAAATACATACAACATATATTTTAGGTATGTATGTGTATATATATAAATGTTAATATATATACACATGCCTAAAACACCATAAGAACCATTTTAGTGGTTATTTATAAATAGTTGTCATTATCACCTGTTTTATTTGGAAACACAGCAAAAAACTATATTTTGCTGTTTATCCTACACCATGCCTGATAGAACCTGAAGAATTAACATATTGTCTAGGATGACTACAAGCTACAAAGGACAACCCAGAAATTAGACTCCAGTAATCCAAGCACATTGGATAGTTTGGTAAAGGGTTTAGCTCATTTTGTAATTCTCAATTATTAGACTATAAGTGGGTCTGGAAAATCTGTTTCTAAAGTTAATGATTCAACACCTCCCAGTAAAAATTAAAAACAAATTACATTGCGATGGACTAATGTTTCCCTTGCAGCTTAGCACATGGGCTTAGGTTTTCACATTATGTTAACAAAATTTTGCAAAATGTGCACTGTCCCAGGTTCAGGGAGACCTCAAGCTTGTTTTTATCTCAGATTAAGATAGCTTCATTTTCTTACTGTGAGTACCACATATGTCAGGTAAGTCCCAGTAGGTACAGATTCCAACTTCTGCTGAGGATGCTGCCAGAGGAACAAGGCGCCTGTGCCAGTGGGCAAAGCCTTCAGGCAGGGCTTTCTCTGTGAATCCTAGTCAGCTGTTCATCACTCTTCTCTGGAACCATTCCACCTTCCCTATGTTCTTATACATTCTGATTACTTTGAGATAATTCCAGTCTATGAAATGCTCTCAGTTACTTTTTCTTAAATTAATTGCTTAATTTTTTTTTTCATCTGCCAGTTTTGAGATGTCCTTAGGAAACCTGAAACGTGCTTCTAAACATTCTGGAAAAAAAAAAGTCTAAGAACCACTCATAAGACAGTAAGTAGGTTACAGTTATGCTTTGTGTGCAGTTTTCTTACAACAGTATGCAGTATATTAGGAGTGGAGCTAATATGGATTAGGCAATGGTTATCAGTCCAGATCTTGTTAAGTAGCTATTGGGATTGTGACACCGCAGCTTGGGCTGTTTTACTTCAGAAGATGTATATATAGAGGTCTAAACGAAAGTACATTTTAGGACTACATCTAAATTGAGGGAAGTTCCTACACCACCACTCTCTCTAATCAATTCACAGATCTTCTAATGTAGCAACAGTGGTTTGATTACACATTGGAAAACTGGAAGAAGAATGTACTCAGGTTTTTCCTTTGCCTAGGTAGTCTTAGATTCTTCCCCAAAGTGATGCCACTTATCATTGTGTTCTCCTGCACAAGGTAGGGAACCCAAGTCTAGGCAAGTGGGCAGGGCACAATTGAGTTTCTCAGGTACAATGAGCCAGGCTGCCACTATTGTTGATGCTACCAATGCCTCAGGCCCACAGTAGTTTTTTGAATGAATAAAAACATAGAAAGAAAATCAAGCTTTATGAGATTAATATAATAATTTGTTGTCTTTACATAGTTTCTTTCAAGTGTTTACAAAAATATGTGTCAACATGAATGAAAGTTGATTCCCAGATCTCGTGGAAGAAAAGAAATATTTTGTCCTGAAAGCACATATATTTTGGCTTATTTTTTTCTACTTCTGGGAATTTAGCAGTTTCAGGCCTGTACATGGCAAATTATTCCATAAGTAACCCCTAAAGATATGTATGAGAAAAGAATTTGCTAAAGATTTTGAGATGTGAAATATCAGGCTTATATGGTTAATTTTTAATTATTTAAATGTGAAAAACTGAGAAGTTTAGAAGAAACCACATATTCACACTATTTTGAGTCTGGATTCTTCAGTAATCAAGTACAAAGTTCACAGTCTTCTTTTCCCATAATATCACTTAAAAGAAAGTATACATGAAAAAGTAGATAGATGTCATTAATCTTAAGGGAAATGTGGTAATTATGGATTTAAGAGTTTTCAGGAATTGTGAGCATCGCTAAATTTCATAATGTACAAAAAAATCAAGATCAGTCAAGAGAACCTCTAATATAGTTCAATCTCTGACACTCCCAGAGGTAGATTGAAAACCATGTCCACAATATTGTGCACGTCTTACCACCAAGGAGTGCTGTCCACCTCCCTATCTCTTGAATCTGTACTGGACTTCTGACTTGCTTTGACCAATAACATGCAAGCTAGGCGATGTAGCCTCTAACCTTTGACCTCCTGAACAATGCCCTGAAGTTGCCATGCTGGAAAATCAGCCAAGAACAAAACTCCACGTAGGAGGAGAAGTGCAGCCATTCTAGCTGTACCTGTGAAGTCCATTCCCAAGCTGACCTCCTCAACTGAATGCAGCACATACATGAGCTCAGGTGAGCAAAAGAATTACCCAATCAATCCACAGAATTGTAAGATATAATAACTCAATGTTGCTTTAGGTTTTGATTTATAATATTACACAGCTAAAAGATACTGATATCTAAAAGTGTGATACAATAACTAATGGATACACTCTGATATATCTATCTTTTGATTGAATACTTGCATTATTTGAATAAGTATATTAAAATATTCATTGCCAAGGGATACTGAAACCTTAAATGTTTCAAAACATTATAGACATTTTGCTATGTTCATTCTCATATTTTTTCCTTGGAACACTAATCTGTAAAAAATTCTTATTTTCTTCATTTCTTGTATATTTGAGTTTTTCTTCTAGCTTTTGGGTAAATTTTCAAATAAATTTTATTTTATTTTCTGTGCCAGCTTATCATATGTGCCCACATTGTCTTTCAAAATTTTCTATGGTTTCTTAAAAGCAAGGATTATTTCTGATGTGCCTCAGCCCCCAATATTCTCTCCATCCTTCACTAGTTTAATGTTTAGAATCAAATGAGCCCTTTAGATAAAAATCCCTGTACTTGCTTTTTTCCCCTGAGGCTCATGAGCTTGTATTTCTTTTCACTGAATCTAGTCATTGCTTTCATCAAGTTAAGTTATTGAAACAGTTTAAACATTTTTTCCTTTTCCTTATGCTCAGTCTTCTAACTTCATTTTCACTGACCCTCTGCTTGAGTCTCATTGCCAGACATAATTACATTTCTACTTTAGGATAGTTGAGTTTAAAATACCTGGCTCTGGAGTTAGAACCAGCACCTGCTCCTTACTAGCTGTGGAATCTTGGTTAAATAATTAACCTTCTAACTTTATAACAGAATATTAATATTAATTATAGCAAGCAAAAATAACAATCATTAAGCACTGGCTATGTGTTTGGTACTTCTGTATATAAATCCATCAGATTTTCTAGTAATGCCATGAATTGAGTACTATTACCACCATTCTCATCTTATAAATGAGGATCATAGGATCAGAAACATGGATTTACTTATACTATAGTCATTGGAAGTACTGTGGAAACTAGTTTCCAGTGTCCCATGTAGTACATGGAGATCATTAATTATATTTGCTTAAACCAGTCAGAAACCGTGACAGTGAACTTTGAAATTAAGCAGTATTATTGAGTGGTTACAGAACAAGTTGCCCCTGGAACAAAGAAACTAGAAAAATGGAATGTCTAATGCATACATCTGGCCACAATTGTCCAAGGATTTCCTAGCATATTCTTTCAGGCCTGAGTCTGGTAGGTAGGGTGACATGAAGCTACCTTTATTGCAAGGATATACTTGCTTTTGAAGTATAAACAGTAGAAAGAAACCCTTAACACGCAACTCATCTTCTTTTTTCTCCAGAAAAATATTTGTGAACTCTTGGCCCCTGCAAGTCATTATTTTCAAGAAGGCATAGTTCATAGTCAAGATATGTCTCATTAGAGGATACAGCATGGAGGCAGACAATTAGTAGGCCCTCAATACATACTTGTTGAAGAACAAATAAATTCTAGACCAGTGGTCAGACAATTTGAATTTGCATTCTGCTTTGTTTCTCTACTAAAGATAACTCATTAAAGGTTTTGGATTTATTTCAAATCAAGGGGAAGAATAATCCCTGTCCTATCCTAATAATAGGCCTAGCATGAAGATTAAATGAAATAATGGATGGGGACAATTTGTGAAATTTTAAAATGTCTATTATTAATTGGAATACATTTTACTCTACACTCAGCTTTTTAGCTTGCCTCATTACCATGACAAGTGCCATTGATCTTTGCCTGCATTGTTTCCTTTATTTTTCTTTTCTGTGGAATATTCTCATTCTATAATCCTGATTCTGTATGATACCATATCTCTGCTAAATGTCTTACAAAATAAACTGTATGTTCTGCTGGTTATACTCTTGCAGTTAAAAAAATCATAAAATATAATAATGTCTTGATCTTTTGTCATATTTAAAACATCACTAAGGTAGTTGAAATTAAGACAGAGTTCGTGTTACTAAGATTCTAATCAATTCTATGCCCTTGGAAACCTGTAGCTTTCTTCACAGTTTTACTAATACCTGGGGATTTCTAACTCTAGTTCTACTTCTTGCCTGTAGTTCCAGCCTCTGTGTCTTTGTACTGTTTGTTTTCTGTTCCTGGCATCAACTGAACCCATATAAAATGTCTTTGAATTTTCCAAAATAATTTCCTCACACAAAAGCATTAGTGAGCAATGTAGAATTTATTTTATATTTTGTAGGGAAATGAGGATGGGTTCAGTTTTAGCACACAGCTTAAAAATCCCTTTTTAAACAAGTCTATGAACTTTCTTTGCTGCTGCTCCTAAGTTCTATTTCTCTACACTTTCCCCAGTATTCCTCTAACTTTCTGATTCCTGTTGTCTTTCACTTCTATTTCCACTGCCTCTCACCCTTTGGAATCTCATATTCTTCTTCCATTATGTAGAACAATTTTATCTCTCTCTCTCTTTCTTTTTTGAAGCAATCTGTGGGAGGTCTTACGTTTCTCATCAACCCATTCTCATGATCAAAGATGGAGTTTTCTCTCAGAGAAAAATTCTTGTGAATGATTTTTTTTTTAAATCTTATGCCTGGTTTTGTTCATTTGGAGTCTAGTGAGCTGTGTCTGCTTTCCCACAAGAACTGAAGAAAAGATTGAATATGAAGAGTCACAGATCAGAAAAATAGGTTTATTTATTATAATGTCTAAAATTTATTGACACTTACTATTTTGCCAGGCATCATTCTCAGGACTTTATATTAAATAACTCATTTAGCACTTCCAATAGCCCAGTGGGATAAGAAGTATTATTGCCATTTTTAAAGATGAAAAAACTGAGGCATTTGGGGTTAAGTAAATGGCAGAACCGTCATTCAAACCCAGGCTGTTTAGCTCCAGAGTCAAGGATCATAATCATTATGCTGCATGACATCTCATACCCTATGAAAATATACCATTGTTCTATCTGTTGTGTTGGTATTTCTCCTATCAATCTGTGGTTGCCAGGACACCACTATAATAACATATCATTTGAATAGCAACAGTTCCATCAGCAGTTCTTCTGAAACAATGAGGCTTTCTCTTATAAGCCACTGGGTCTTATTAAGATCTTTTACTGATCTTTATTGATCATAGAGGTCTTGGCACTTAAGGCTAAGTATTAATGCTCTTTGATCTAACGTACCCATATAGACAAATACACCACCGTCTAAAAAGTGGGCAACATTGCTGTAGAGTCATATATAGTCATGTATCACTTAATGACAGGGATACTTTCCAACAAATGTGTTATTAGGTGACTTCATCCTTGTATTAACATCATAAAGTATATTTACACAAATCTAGATGGTGTAATCTACTACACACCTAGGCTATAGGCTACATGAAATGTGAGACCTAGGATATTATTATTTACTACTGTAGATTTTATAAACTCTGTATACTGAGGCTACATTTATAAAAAATTTCATTCTTCAATAATAAATTAACCTTAACTTCCTATAACATTTTTATCTTATAAACTTTTTAATTTTAAAAAACTTTTTGAATCTTTTATAATAACACTTAGCTTAAAACACAAACATATTTTACAGGTGTATCAAGATACTTTTTAAATTGCTTTTTCTATGAGCTTTTTTTCTATTTCAAAACTTTAATTTTTTTCTTTACTTTTTAAACTTCTTTGTTAAAATGACAATATAAACACACACATTAGCCCAGGCCTACATAGGTTCAGGATCATTAATCCATCACTAGTTGACAGGAATTTTTCAGTTCCATTATATTCTTATAGCCATATATGAGGTCCCTCATTGACTGAAACATGTTACATGGCACATGACTGTATTGGAAAAAGTGTTACTTATTAGGAGTGCAATGAATTTCTTATTTTATTTGTTAATTGACTCATTTGGACAATGAGTACAGGTTATGAAGTAATTTTAGTTCCAGACACACAAGAGTTAAAATTCTGGCTTTCCCATTTATCACTTCAACTCTCTGAGTCTCAGTTTTGCATATATAAAATCAGAAAAATACCATTTTTAAGGCAATAGTGAGGATAAAAAAATAATAGATGTGACATAATTAATAGTGTTTGAAATAAAATAACTACCATGTATTGGGTCCTGACTATGTGACAGCTACTCTGCTCAACATTTCACATACATGTTGCATCCCATACATAGTAAATTCTCATGAAATTGAAGCTCTTACTCTTCTTGATGCAAATTTTTAATTGTTGGGTATTTTATTATTAGCATTTTTTTTTCCTTTCAAGAGACCTTAAAGTCTCAGGCATAGTGAATTTGGATGTAATTAATTTATTACAACTACACTCCAGAATAATTTGTACATTATTAATCTAATGAACTACAATCTAAAATATGAATGCAGAGAAAATGACAGTACAATGATATCAAAGACTACCAGACTTGAGAATAGAGTGGAAGAATGTTACTCTTGAACTTCTAACCACAGGCAGTTCTTCTCTCTGAAACTTTTATTATCTTTCTGATATTCTATACTGAAGGTCTACACATAAACTTCCCTGTTTCTGCTTTAGTTTGCACAAAATTCTATTATCTATTGGAAAAAAAGAGATAAGGAAGAAATAGCAAAATTATATTTCCCACTAGGTGGCAAAAAGGCACTACATTGATTTCAGCCTCTCTCTGTGCAACATAAAAATAGGAAAGAAAAACTACATCAGCTGGAAGCTGCCTTGGAATGAATATATATAAATGTCTATAATATGTGTGTGTGTGTGTATATATATATATATATATATATATATATATATATACACTTATTTCTTTAGATTTTTGCCTTTGGGAGAGAAATTGACTTATAATGATTACAAGCCAGAAAGCATGAGGATAGAATTGTTGAGGTAAGTCACATTAAGGAATTTTGAAACTTGTAAATGTTTAAATTTATCTTCAGGGAAGACAGAGTAGGAAATTCCAAATTAGTACTTTTAGTGAATTTGCTGGCTGCCTCTCAGTTTGCCACAGTGTCTCCCAAGCCTCCTGTTATTTAATTCACCAGCTGAACATGATTCTGAAAGCAAGGGCACATGATGGTACCTTTTGACTTCCGAACATGATTTGTCATTGTTTAAAAAGTGTTTCAACATTTACAAAATTTTGAAGTTTCTTACTTAAAAAATCACTTACATCTTGGCTGTGGGCCATGACAAGAACTAGTGCCCATGTAAAGCTTTCTTAAACCATTCTTCTCTTATTAGGGTGGAATGACAGTAAAAGGAAAAAGAGAAATCCTTGCAGTCTTTATGAAGAAGTTTGGGGTTGGGGGTAGATTTGTTTATTCCCATTACTGAAAATGTGAATGAAGGATAGAGTAGGGTAGAGTATAGAGAACAGAGTCTTCTCCAATCTCCTGTTCTACAATTAGGTGACAAATTAATTGGGCAGTATAATTGAATGTCATAATAGTTTAGTTTGGATTCACTTGAGAAGTTAGGTTGACACAATCTCTCTACGTTCAGTTTTCTCATCTGTCAAATGGAAGTAGTAATAGAACTCTCTTCAAAATGATGCTGTGAGGATTAAATGAGGTGATGATGATGAAGACGATAACAAGGATATTGTCAGTTAATAATTCCTAAAGTTAACAACTTCAAGTGCTTTCTTTGTACCAGACAGTGGGTGAAGGAATGATTTTAATTCATTCATGAGATGAAGATACATTCTTCTGGGTTTAGGCCAGCGAATTGTCTTCTAACCTAGCCCCTTATTTTCTCTACTGTCTATTTATCATGTTCACATACAAAATAAAACACAATTAAAGGACATAAAGCAGTAAACATCAAAGAAAAAAACAAAGAAAGAGAAGATGTGGGGTCATTTCAGGTACAATTAGCATCACCTAGACATCCTCAATTGTATTTGAATCCCTTTGGGAAGTTGTGACTTGTCTTGAGTTGTTAGCTTCCACTACAGGGAGATTTTTGTTTGTTGGTTTGTTTGTTTTAGCATCAGGGTCTTGCATTGTCACCCAGGCTGGAGGGCAGTGGCACAATTATAGCTCACTGCAGCCTCAAACTTGGGCTCAAGTGACCCACTCATCTCAGCCTCCTGAGTAGCTGAGACTACAGGTGGCATCACCATGCTCAGGTCAGAGATCTTTAAGACTCATTCCTGGTTCATTATTCTATGACTAAGATCCAAGCATAGAATCAATTTTAGTGAAATCCATTCTGAAAACTGCATCTGCAGCTTACCTCCTTTGGCTCTATTCTCAAGCATCACCTATAGTGACTGCCCTATTTAAATTTGGTACCCTTCCCTTTGTACTTCCTATTTCTTCACCCTAATTTATTTTTTTCATGAAACATTTAACTTACTATATAATTTGTTGTATTTATTGTCTGTCTTCTTCAACTAAATTAATAGAAAAATATAAGATTCTTGAGGACAGGGCTTTAGGTTTGTCTTGTTCATTTCTGTCTTCCTAGATCTTAGAAATGTAAATCTGTTAAATTTTGCTCACTAAATGAATCAATCAAATGAATGGATAGCTGAGGTGTGAGGGGACAGAAGGCAACGGATGGATCATGGTCCTCACGTTCTATTGATATTATAAGTGCAACTGTGTCTGTATAGTTGACCCACGTATTTACTTACTTGATATTTACTGGCCCTTGCATTGTGCAATATGTTAGGTATATCAAAAGCTTATATTCTAGTATTATAGACAGTAAACAAATTATAAATGTGTTAAAGAATAACATTTGAGGATAATCAGTGAATTTTATATAGGTGTTAGAATTTTGTATAGGTGTTAGGGTCTGCAACCTGTTTGGATGACGGTGGGCATCTCGGAATGTTGTCTTGAAATATGACAGTCATATTCTCGTAATGCACATTTTATGTTATTTGACCTGACTTTATGTGTGCTGATAGAAATTACAGGCAACCATAAATCCTCGTCTTTAAGCAATTACATTTGATACCTTGATGATAAGTTGTATAAAGAAAATAATCAGGGAGAGATCCAAGATGGCCGATTAACAACAGCTCAGGATTTTAGCTCCCAGTGAAAGCACAGAGAGCGAGTGGACGCCGCAATTTCAGACGAATTTCTGTGGAACACAAACTGGGAAATTCCCGGCAGAGGAGCCACAAGGGTCACCAGCGTAATTCTT
>CAUYLG010016966.1:0-74278 GCA_963573385.1 Cacajao melanocephalus
GAGGTGAGATTTAAATGGAGGTTGCAATGAATGCTTTAAAACAAAAGGTTTATCTAAAATGAAAATTTTTAGAATTCATAGAAGTTATTACTAAGAAACTAGAAGGGGTGGTGTAAATTAGTTCAACCATTGTGGATGACATGCAGTTTTAGTGATATAAACTGGGACTTGCACCTGGATCTGTCTGGTCCTATGAGCCAGCACTCGTTTTAATGGTTTGGTTATGCATTTAGATTCAGAGCTGCACTGCCCAGGTTCAAGTCTTGGCAGATCGTCTCTGTAACCTGAAGTGGGCTATTGAGCTTCCCCGTAAGCCTATGAAGTAGCTATTATTGTTAGCTTTACTTTACCCATGAAGTAATTGAGACATTGAGAAGCTAAGCGAATTAATGCTTATATGCTTGGAACATTGCCTGGCGTATGGTAAGTGCTATGTAAGTGTTCATTTTTTTTAAACAGTGCCTCTCCCATCCTGGTTCAGTGAGCACCTGGTAGAGTCACAAAGGAAATGAAAGCTCTGGTTTCTGGCTCCTTGGAGCGCCTTGTGCAGCTGGGAGAAGGCTAATCCATAAAGGTGGCCCTGAAGCTGGTGGTTGCTCTGCCCACCCCCTCCCACCCAGGACCATGCCACAGCATCTGTGTTCTTCAGCACCTAATGCCATGCTGTGTCTCTCCTCAGTGATCTACCTCTGGGCTTTGCTCATGGGTGCAGAAAGCTGAAAGTGATACTCCAGAGGGTTCGTGTCTCCCCATCTTGGCCCACAGCAATGCCTATGTCTCCTTGCTTTGATTCAAGTTGGGACAAGCTCCAAGGTGTGCAGCTCACACTGGGAGTTGCGCTGCAGGTGCCAGTGAGAATGGGACTTGAATCACGCCCCTACTTAATTCTCTCCCTCCATCCTCCTTCCTACTTCTCCCAGGAACACCACAGAAAGTTCCTGGTGCACTTATATTGCTTTTGGGGAGCCCAGTCTTACCCAGGCCTAGGGTCAGAGGGGACAGTGAGCGAGGGCCACCCCTCTACTCTGTGGTTCACACACACTTATGGGCTGGGGCTGCTCTCTAGACAAATGTTTGATAAATAGGACCTGATCTGAAGTCAAGAATGCTCTGGAATAGAAGGCGTGGATCCTCGTGCCGGGGGGCCTCTAGAGGAGGGAGGCCATTCTGGACCAGGTTGTCCAGGGAGGATGCCCAGGAAGGTGGGAGATTAGAGGGGCTGGGTCTGAAGGCTACAGGGGTTTGGGTACCAGGTGGAAGCCACTTGAATGATCTCCTCTCTACCGATCGCAGGAGCTCCTGGGAGCCTGTGAACGGCGGTGATGCAGAAAAGCCAAGTGTGTGCATCTGTTTTAGTCCTCCCTCAGATGTGCTGAAAACCCCTTGAGCCTAGGCATTTGTCTTAATGCTCTCCTCCTCTTGCCCCCAACAGGCCCTGGTGGTGATGCTCCCCTCCCTGTGTCCATGTATTCTCATTGTTCCACTCCCACTTATGAGTGAAATCACAGCGGCTCTCAGGAAGAAGAGTGATTGCTGTGGAGTTGTGCTACCACAGCAAAGGGAACTGTAAAACACGGAACTGCCATGTAGAAGCTCAGGAAATATACATGGTGAGGATCCAGGTTAACACAAATACCTTCTACTGACCTGCTGTCAGACAGATCAAAGCAAAAGCTTCTTCCAGAAATGACCAAATCCATTTTTTTTACAGGTCTGTCATCTCTTTTGGCCATAGAAGAAAAAAAGAAAGGAAGACAAGAAAAGGCGGTGAAAACTGACGGCTTGTTGATTGCTATTCCAGCCACGTCTGCTCCCAACTTGTCCCTCTCCACCTCATCCTACCCGGTCAGTATATTTTCACCAGGCAGTGATGCAAAAATGTCTGTGTACTCCAGTTCTATTGCAGTCAGGCAGCATTTACAGGTTTGACTTTCAGCTGACCATGGCAGGAAGTCTAGAGGCAATTATAGTCAACACCTGCTCTGTCTGCATGCCAGGCAGGCAGTGGTGGATTTCTGGCATCCAATCCGTAATGTGTTTCCCATCAGCTCAGAATAATAACAGTGACACCTCCACTTCCTCGCTGTCTGGAGGAGCTCAAGGCACTATACTCTGAAAACCCTCAAATTACTGGCATTTCTTTTAGTGAAGATATCAAATTAATGACTGAAAGAAATGTAGAAGATGTTTATTAGCCACGTTAAAAAACAACTTTAAATCACTTCCACACGTGTCTCACAAGTGTAAAGCATTTGAATAGAAACTATGAATCTAAAATCGAACAAGATGTGAATTTACACAGGCCATGTTTGTGGTCACAGATGCGCCAAGATGAGGACTGGAGGAAGGACACAGTTTCTGTAGCCATGATTTCCACCCAGGGTGTGTCTTGCTACTGTGTGAAATGGTTTTTGACTCAGGACAAATCTCTCTTTCCACTTACAGTGTTTTGCCGGCTAGCTGAGGCATTCTGGGAGGGTGGGGAGCCCTGGCTTGGGCTGACCTCAGGAAATCCAGTGTAAACGGCTTTTGCATACTCGGAAGCAGGCCAGGTTCATGGCTGTTCTGTGCAATATTCACTCCTGGGCTCTTGCTTCTAAGCCTTGGCAAACCTGAATTCTAAGAGGCCAATGAGAAGGAAAACACCTTAAGGAACTCAGAATGCTTCTCGGCTACGAGCCTGCGTAGCTCTGTTTCATTTGGGTCCCAATTTTACTCTCCTTCTGTTTTATACAGAACTGAAAAGAGCTTTACGGAGGGCCAGATAGACTGCAGGTCCCTAGGCAGACAGGGCCAGGCAAGGCAGAGGAGGGCGGAAATGGCACACAGAGGCTCATGTCCGGGAGAGTCAATGGATGTTTCTGAGGCTGGCTCAGCTGCACAGTGGGGCTGTTAAGAGCCAGGGCTGGGAGGCACCATTGTGGTTTCCCATTGAGCAGGGACCACATGGCTCTTGGGCCCAGAATTTATGTTCCATGTGTCCCTGACTCTCAAAAGTTGGGCTAAGAGTCTTTAAAAATAAAGCAGAAACTTGGTTTGCGAATCCGCTCTCTGATTCAAGCATTTCAAAGGGCTTCCTGCACAGACATTTCAATACTCAAAGTGTGGCAGGGAAAGCCTCTTTTCTGGCTTTCATGGCTTTCCAAGGGGCCACCCTGAGTGATGCCATCTGGGTCATGTTTAAAGATGTACTAGTTCTGAGGAGACGTGCTGTACTTCCTTTTTGTGTTGGAAGGCTCAGCTTCTTACCTTGTGAAAAGGCACAGGCACCGGGGTCCCTGAGCTTGCATTTTTTCCTGTGAACTTTGCTTTTCTCTGGAGATGCACCTCTCACCATGCTCACTGTGGGCACTAGACCGCTCAGTCCCTGAGGCTGTTTTCCTTCCTAGCAAGGAACGTCTCCACATTTCCTTAGAACCTTTCTGTATCCTGGGGTGTCTCATTTCCCCTTTCCCAGACTCAGTTCTCCTGTTTGCAATGGCTGGCAAATGCTGATGCCTATGGGGCTGGCAGGTTCATAACTGAGGATAGTGAGGGGCAGCAGGGAGTGGATGGGATCGGGCCACCTGGTGAATGTACACACCGTCTAAATGGGATAGCTCCATTTCAATGCTGCCATCCAGGAATGTAGACCAGTCTTGCAAGAAATCTATGGTTTTGTGCAAAATCTTTCAATTACCCATGAAATGAATTCAAGGCCAGGAACAGTGGCTCACACCTGTAATCCCAAGAGTTCAAGATCAGCCTGGGCAACATAGGAAGACCTACAGTGGTCTCGAACTCTTGGTCTGGAGCAATCCTCCCTCGTCAGCCTTCTAAAGTGCTTTTTTTTGTAATAAAACTGTGTGTGTGTGTGTTTGTGTGTGTGTATATATATACGTATATATATACGTATATATGTGTGTGTGTGTGTGTGTGTGTGTGTGTGTGTGTGTGTGTATATATATATATTAGCTGGGCATCATGCAGTGCCCCTGTGGTCCCAGCTACTTGGGAGGCTGAGCTGGGATTACAGCTTGAGCCAGGGAGGTTGAGGTTGCAGTGAGCTATAATTGTACCACTGCACTCCAGCCTGGGTGACAGCATGAGACCCCATCTTTAGGGAAAAAATTTAACATTGTGATAAATCCACAGTTTGCCAAAGTACACATTTGTCAGATGGTCAGTTTTTAATTTCTGCTTTGTAAATTGGAGCAATTAGAGGGTGTTTTTAAAAGGCAGGACATGATCCCAATGGCCACAGACAAGATGAGCTATTAGCAGGGGGTCTGGCTGTGAAACCACCTCCGCACCATTCCAGGGAAAAGATGATGAGGGCCAGAAAGTAATGACAGAGAAGACCTGGATTTTAGAAATATTTCTAAAATAGATTTCTTAGTCCTGTCAAAGATGAACAAAGCTGAACACTAAACTGAGAAGGACAGATTTTAATCAGTAACAACTATTGCAGCGGGGAAAAGAGCCCAGCAGAAATTGAACTCAACTTTGATTTGTGCAGAAGTCACTGGGAATTTTAAAGTGAGAATGAGCCAGGTGCAGTGGCTCACACCTGTAATCACATCACTTTGTGAGTGAGGTGGGAGGACTGCTTGAAGCCAGGAGGTGAAGACCAGCCTGGGCAACAGAATAAGACCTTGTTTCAGCAAAAAATTAAAAAAAAAAAATAGCCGTGCATGGTGGCATCCACCTGCAGTCCCAGTTACTTGGGAGGCTGAGGTGGGTAGATTGCTTGAGCCCAGGAATTCAAGGCTATAATGAGCTATGATTGCACCATTGCACTCTAATCTAAGCAACAGAGCAAGACTGTCTGAAAAAAAGGATAACATAAGAGAATGTTGCATTAGGGAGGGAAAGAGCAGAGGCTTGGCACAGTTAGGGCAATGAAATACTACAAAATCAGGAAGTAGGGTGGTCCATGAAACCCACCTGGGTTTACTAATGGGTTGCTGTTGAAGTTCGACTCCCACCCCCACAGAGGCTGGGAAGTAGAGACCCTGTCTTCAGGTGTCAGCAGGAAGAAATGGTAACTTATTTTGGCAGCCTTGAGCTTTCTCATGTAGGCACGTGAAGAGGATTGGTGTCATCTTAGGGAATGTGGCCTTTCATCATTGGAAAGACATGAGTATTTATTCAAGTTTGTATAGGTCAAGGCTGAAGCCTAACTGGGAAAGATCTCAGAGGAGCCTGGAGGAAGTATGGCCACAGTGGGGTCCTGACAGTCCTTAGAAACCCATGGCGGGGGGGATCCTGACAGTCCTTAGAAACCCACTGAGTTGTAGCAGGGAAAGGAAGTGTGGCCACCTGGGGGGGATCCTGAAGGTCCTCAGAAATGTACTGGATTGTGGGTGCCAGGGATGGGGGAAGAGCCATAGATTGGGAGTGTCCCCGATGTGCAGTCATGTCCAGACCTTTGGCTCATGCTTTCTCCCAGGGCCCTGACCCTTGCCTGTTGTCCATCCTGCTGCCCCTTCTCGTGCTGGTTTCCATAGCCTTCCTGGTCCCATCATGCCTTGCTGCTGTCACTCTAGAAGCATCCACCAGCCCAGGCACTTCTTTCAAAGAGAAGAAAACATCTCTCTGCAACCAAGAGCAAGTAGTTTCAGGATGATGGATCTGTGATACCATAGAAAGCAAATCTGTTATCTTCCGTGGTGCACAAAACATGCTGTCACAGTGACAACTCATGATAATCCTTCAGTTTCCTAAATTGCTTTACTGCTGCTTTTTTAATTAAGACCCATTAACTTGTCATATATTGATAACAGGCATAACCCTGAAATAGGTGGATAAATTAGGTCTCCCATTCATTCTGTGCTTTTATATGAACATGTTAATTATTTTTGTCATTGGGAAGAGTGATGGAAGGATGGAGCAGCACCAAACGACTTTTGACAACATGCTGGTGTTTGCAGCTGGAAACTCGGTGCATGTCAGATCTGATCCTTCACTCTTTAATTTCACAATTAGCACTAAGCGATCAATCCAGAATTTTTTTGTGCTAATAGTTCTCATCACAGAGGCTACTAGATGGCACAGAGGATCTAGATCTACTATTTTGTTTTAGAAGTTGCATGCTGGTGTTTATAGGAAATCAGATCTGGTGTTCAAATGGAGCTTTGTTTAAATGCACAGTTGACTCACACACTAAGTTTTTTCATAAAGTAATTATTGGGCTAGGTGCAATGGCTCATACCTGTAATCCTAGCACTTTAGGAGACTGAGGCAGGAGGATTTGATCAGCCTGGGCAACATAGGAAGATCACGTGTTTAGAAGGAGAAGGAGAAAGAAGAAGAAGAAAGAAGAAAAGAAGGAAGAAGAAGGAGGAGGAGGAGGAGGAGAAGAAAAATTATTGACCTACATTCAAAAATAAGATTTCACGTAAAATCTTGGATGTCTAGCTTCTGAAACATGTCTGAAGGTCTGACATCTCTGGACCTGTGTTCCTGAACAGTAGTGAGAGCCTAGGAATGGCTAACCCTTTAAAGAGTCAGATGGCTGGGAGTTAGCAGCACTCCCCACCACCCTCCTTTGCACCCTGGCCCTTGAAGCAGAGTGCGGAATGCCATTTGTCATTGTACTTGTGATTTTTTTATGGTAGTATTAGAAAACAGATGAAAAGATTTCTGGTATGTATCTCTATAAAAAGTAGCAAAACAAAATACAGGCCAAGAGAGGTCATTTTTTTTTTTTCAAGAAAATTGAGAGACAGTAGATACTTGTGAAAGAGTGAAGGCTGAAGCCAGCTGCTATTTGCACAGCAGTCACTGATGACCCCACTGGAGGATCTGATCAGAGTTTGACATCCTTGCTTTCCAGTCACATGTGGCTGTGTGTGAATGAAATTCCAGAAATCAAGTCGGCATGGTACATAAGGCACTGGGTCAGTGTACCGAGTGATGTTTACTTTAATTTATCAGGTATTTATGTCATGCCTGCTAGGTGCCCAGGCCATGGGCCTGAGCCCACCCCCATCATACAAAACAGGGAACGTCCCAATTACATAAGCCAAGCACTGGACCAGGTGCTGTGGCTCACATCCATAATCCCAGTGCTTTGGGAAGCCAAGGAGGCCAGGAGTTCAAGACCAGCTTGGACAATGTAGTGGGATCCCTAGTCTTAGTTACTTGGGAGACTGAGGTGGGAGGATTACTTGAACCTAGGAATATGAGGCTGCAGTGAGCTATGATTATACCACTGCACTCCAGCCCCAGTGACAGAGTGAGACCCCATCTCTAAATAACAAAAGCAAAAAATGAGGTACTGAACCACTGAAATAAGGCACGCCACATGCCAGATGTCTGGGCCATCAAACAAGGGTTTCCAAAAGGAAAGCTTGGGAAAATTCAGGAAGGCTCCTTGGAGGTAGCAGGACTTGGGAAGTGAGGGTGGCAGACACTGCTCAGGAGCTTGCTCCCTGCTTGGAGGGGCCCTGGGCCTCAGTTTGCTTATCTGAATAGGGGGTACCACCTCTGGGCCCGCCGCTCCCCTGTTTACAAATGAGAAGCTCACTTCAGGGTCCCAGAGGCACCTCTTAAAAGCCCTGGGCTTTGGGATCTGGCTAGCCATGGAAGAGGCAGCCCTGGAGAGTGTGACAAGGGACTCACTAAGGCAGAAATGGTGGGGAGGTGCTGGCTTTAAGGAACCTCCCAGCACCTGCCGCTTTCCTGTGTCTTCAGGGCCCACTGAAAGCCTCAATGGTGCTTTTTTTAAAAATGATCATACAATGGGATTGGTTTCTGCTTCCAGATTTGCTCAAGGAGGCTTGGGCTGGCCAGTTGTATGTTTGCAAAAAGCAGCAAAGGCATATGGACATGAGGGATAATGGTCACAGGAGCAATGATGATTTCAAGGACTCACATCCTCCCACTGCAAGAATGTGCTAGAGATGGCTCCATATTAAAAGGAGGAGCCCAGCATGAAACTTTTTCAATTTCCCTCCTCCTTCTCCTCCTCCTCCCCCACTCCTCCTCTTCTTCCTCCCCCCTCCTCTTCCTCCTCCCCTCCTCCTCTTCCTCCCCCCCTCCTCCTCTTCTTCCCCCCCTCCTCCTCTTCCTCCTCCTCCTTCTTGACAGGGTCTTGCTCTGTGGCTCAGGCTGGAGTTCACTGCCACAATCATAGCTCAGTGCAGCACTGACTCCTAGGCTCAACAGATCTTCCCACCTCTGCCTCCCAAGTAGCTGGGACTATAGGTATGAACCACCACACCCAGCTAATTTTTAATTTTTTTCATAGAGTTGGGGGGGTCTCACTAGGGTGCCCAGGCTGGTCTTAAAATCCTGGTTCCAAGTGATCCTCCCATCTAGACCTGCCAAAGTGCTATGGTCTTAATGACTTTCTAGAATGTACACTTGAGGTAGAGGGTCTCTCAGAGGTCATGCATCTTCTCAGGGATAACGTGACTTTTAGGAGACAGCCTGTGTTTGACTTCTGGTCCTTCCATTTAGTGGGTGTGTGCCCTTGAGATATTTACTTTCCCTTCATGTGCAGAGCTTGGGAGGATAAGAGGAGACTGAGGCAGTGTAGCCAGAAGTCTGAGCCTTCACCCCGTGATGAATGCAAGTGTAAACAGCATCTTACCAGAGCCCAGCTGGAAGCGCCCCTTTCTTCACCAGCTGGCACCTAGGGCCCCTCCCCACGGGATGCCCTCCAAGAACCCTGGGAGAGGCAGTGTCCACACACCTGATCGTGGCTGCCCTGGGGTCCCCTTTCACAGTCTCACATTTATCCTTATCATTCTGCTGCTCCAAGGGATGGCCACCTGGCAACTACCCACCCCTCCCCTCTGTACCCAAGGTTTAGATCCCACTGACAAGTGACAACATGCGATGCTTGGTTTTCTATTTCTGTGTTAATTGGCTTAGGATGATGGCATCCAGCTGCATCCACGTTGCTGCAAAGAATATAGTTGAATGCTTTTTTGTGGCTGCATAGTATTTCACAGTGTGTATGGACCACATTTTCCTTATCCAATCCTCTGTTGATGGGCATCTGGGTGGATTTCACATCTTTGCTGTTGTGAATAATGCTGTGATGAACATGGAAGTGCCAGTGTCCTTTAGGTAGAATGATTTATTTTGGAGGGGACAGGTAGATATCCAGAAATGGGAGTGCTCAGTGGAATGGTAGTTCTATTTTTAGTTTTTTTGAGAAATCTCTACACAGCTTTCCACAGTGGCGAAACTAATTTACGTTTGCACTGACAGTGTATAAGACTTCCCGAAAAGGAGAGTCTGTCTTCCCCAGAGTGAATGTCTCCAGCTTCTACTATTTCTGAAGTGGCAAGTGCTGGGCACGGTGGCTCATGCCTGTAATCCCAGCACTTTGGGAGGCTAAGGCGGGTGGATCATCTGAGGTCAGGAGTTCGAGACCAGACTGGCCAGCATGGTGAAACCCCATCTCTACTAAAAATTCAAAAATTAGCTGGGCATGGTGGTGGGCACCTGAAATCCCAACTATTTGAGAGGCTGAGGCAGGAAAATTGCTTGGACCCGGGAGGCAGAGGTTACAGTGAGCTGAGATCGTGCCATTGCACTCCAGCCTGGGAGACAGAATGAGACTCCGTCTCAAAATAAATAATAAATAGATAAATAAATAAACAAACAGGAAATCCAGCCCTTGGAAGTCTAGTCGATTCCCCTCACGTTGTGAGGAAACTGAAGCTCAGCAGGACTGAAGGAGCTGTGTGATACCCAGCGGCTCCCTGTGGCCAAGCCCTCCGTGACAGCCTCTGCTTTGCTAGGTCCCCCCGAGGGGCAGGGCTATGATCATGCCTTCAGCTGATACTCCCATGGGGGCATTCTGTATGTCCATCCAGAACCCTGTGGGGAGTTTTAGTTTTCTGGCCTCACCCTCGGTCCTGTAAATAAGATATTTAAACCGGTAGGGGCCTCGGCAGCAAAAATCTCTATGGCCTTGCTCTCTGTCTCATGAAGGCAGCCCAGGGGATTTTGGCAAGAAAATGTTTCTCTTTGCTCAAAGATAGCTAAATTATGTAAAAATAAGTGGGTTTTGTTTGTTTTGGTTGACTAGATGGGTTAGAAATCAGAGAAGCAAGACAGATGACTGCCACTTCCATTCATCATTCCTGCTGCGAAACCCAGAGCCCAGGTGCTCCCAGGCTGCCACTGTCTTTATATGTCTCCCGCCTGCTACTGAAACCCATGTGGAAATATATGTCCAAGGGGCCTTCTCATTTATGTAAAAAGTATTTTTCAGGCACAGTGCCAAAAATATATGATTTGTTTGAAAACCTGAATTATTCAAGCATTATTTACTGGCAGTTCACAATTCTTTTCCTTTTCTCTGTCTTCCTCTGACTTTTCTTTTTACCTTTTCTCTTTTGTTTTTCTTCCACTTTCTTGTTTTTAAGAAAATTCTTGCAGGCCACCCTGGCCTGGAGTCTTTCAGGAAGCTTGATTTCTCCCTGAGCTTGGCCAGTACCGGGGCTTATGGGACTCAGGGAGAATTCCCCACCTTGGAACCCAGCCCTGGACTGGTCTCCCTGCCAGCTGAGTTTCAGATACACAGTCACAGGTCTGAGGAGCTCCGCAGGGGAGGAGGTGCTGATGACACCCTGGCCTCTGGAAGAAGGGCTGGTTTTTTGCATCTTTCTCAATGCAAAGACAGAACTCAATCTTGGAATAGTGAGCTCCACATTTCTTTGCCATTCCCAGGTGAAGGGTAGGGCAGGACACTCATTTCTCAGGTCCCTGAAGTGGAGGATGAGGCCAGACTGGGTGCCATGTCTGAAAGAGTCTCTCCTTCCCTCATGTGCCTTTTTCTCAGCTCGGCTGCCTTGACCCTCCTGGGGCTGGGAGACAGTGGGCAATAAGGACTGCTGCAGAGACCCCTGGTTCTCCCCATCTCTCGGGAGCCACAGACAAGCCCCAGCCCAGTCGTCGGCAGCCCTGCCCCCAGACCCAGGCCTGCAGAGCCCCATCATGCCAGGGGAAGGGGCAGTGGAGTCATTGATGCAATGAAAAACAGCTACGCCTGAAACATTCTCTACTCCAGAGTGGAGCCATGGTGACATCAACAACAATGACAGGGCAATTTTTAAATGATATCTTTGTGAAGGGAGCAGGGAGGATTGTAATTATCAGTGAGCTCATTTTATTCACTCCACTCCTGGGGTGGGAATTCCTGAACAAGTTCTGAGTTGCTGTTGTTAGAGAAGGAAAAGGATGTCACAGGAAAAAAAAAGACTGTGTGTGTGTGTGTGTGTGTACATGCATATGTGTTTGTGTGTGTCTGTGTAAGGTCTGGTGCCGGGACGGCAGGAGAGACTGAACTTTCAATGCAGACCTGCTCTAGGACTTCTGTGTAATGAGGGGTCACCTCCAAACGTTTTGGGAAGTACCGTGAGTCTATTTGATTTAGAAAAGTAAAATAAACAAAAGACAATTGGCTGGGTTTCCTTGGCCCAGGATGGAATTCAGGCCCTTGGGGGTCAGGCCAGGAGACTGGATTTCTAAGGAATGTTGATCTGGAAAGCGGCACAGTCAGGGCAGGTCTTGAGGAAGATCCACGTAGCAGCAGATGGGCTGGGCATGGAGTGAGAGGCAGGGATGGAGCAGATGGTACTGTAATCCCTCCTTAAAAACCAACACCAAGTAGAACTCCACACTAGGCAGATTTATCTGTAACTGTTTTATTTGTTGCATAAATTGGTTCTGTTTGGAAGCTGAGGACCTTGATATATAAAATCTCCCAGCTCTGCTGTGAAGGCCGGTGTGGATTTCCTGAGTCCTGCAGGTGTCTGAGAGAGGGAGGGAGAGGGGACGCCTGTCTCTGCCCTGGAGAACATGGCTGTGGGTGTGCATGTGTCTGTGTCTCTAAGCAAGTGTCTATGAACCTGTGCTGGGTGTGTGTGACTGTGCTGCGTGTGTGAGTCTGTGTGAGGGTGTGTGGCTCTGCATGTTGGAGAGCAGGTATGTTATTGTGTGTAGGAATGTTTGTGGTGCTATGCATGTGTCTCCAGGTGTGAGTGTGGCGATGGGTGTCCTGTTTGCTAGAGAGCATGGGTGGAGGGTGTGTGTTTAAACTCCAGCTGGAATCACAGCCCCTGCTGCCAGGTACTGTCCCAGAGCCGCCCAGCGTACAGGACAGATGCTGAGAGTAGATGAGTAGTGAATAAACCAACAGGAGCTAAATTCTGGCCTCCAGGAGGCTTGGGGATGGGATGGAAAACTGCCTTCAGCTCAGAGGATATCAGGATTTTAGTGCCTTTGCAGGAATATAAAGGCATGGAGGACAGGGGACTCAGAGAGGGGTAATCCTTTAGGGTCCCCTCACATCTATGGTGAGAGTCTATAGCGTAGGCTTCACCACCCCCAAGCGCTCAGTCCTTCTGCTGCTTCAGGCCCTCCTTGATTTGTTCATTAGAACCCCAGGCACCTGGTGAGAGGCTCTTGGCACTGGGGTGTCAATTCTAGCTAAAAGCCAAACTCAGCCCTACAGTTCCCTTCCCCTTCCAGGCTCTGGTGCTCTGACTCACTGACAGCAGGAACCATCTTTGATCCTGCCCTCCTCCCCTCCTACCCTCATTCCTCTTCCCCTCTCCCCTTCCCCCTTCTCCCTTCTCTCCCTCCTCCCCTTCCGCCCTCCTGTTCCCAGGCCCCAAAGCTGGACTGGAGGTGGGGCCTTGCCAAGCTTTTCAGTGTCTTCCCTGAAGGGCATCCTCACTGGAGGTGGAGGCTCTGCTTCCCCCACTGGCCCCATTTCTTGCTTCTCTTTTAGTCAATCATTGCGGTGGGGGGTGATGGGGATGAGGCGTGTGAGCGTAGAGGAGGGTCTGGGAGAGAGATTTAGGAGTTTGTTCAGAGGTAGAAAGATAACCTCATGGTATCAGCTTGCTAGGGCTGTAATAACAAAGTGTCAGAAGCTAAATGGCTTAAACATGAGAAATATATCATCTCGTGGCCTAAAAACCGGAAGTCCAAATCAAGGTGTCGGGAGGACCATGCCCACTCTGAAGTCTACAGGGAATGCTGCCTGGCCTCCTCCTGGCTTCTGGCAGTTTACCGGGAATCTGTGGCATTCCCTGGCTGGCAGCTGCCAGGCTCCAGTCTTTGCCATCGTCGTCGCGTGGCTGTCTTTCCTGTGCCTCCCACTTCATGTGGCCATCTTCCTTTTGTTTGTTTTTGAGACTGAGTCTTGCTCTGTTGCTCAGGCTGGAGTGCAGTGGCACTATCTCAGCTCACTGCAACTTCTGCCTCCTCTCAAGTGGTTCTCCCACCTCAGCCTCCCTAGTCACTGGGCCTACAGGTGCATACCATTATGCCTGGCTGATGTTTGTATTTTTGATAGGGACAAAGTCTTACCATATCGCCTAGGGTAGTCTCGAACTCCTGAGCTTAAGCAATCTGCCTGCCTCGGCCTCCCAAAGTGCTGGGATTACAGGCATGAGCCACCCTCCCCATCACATGGCTATCTTCTTTTAAGAACCCCACTCATTCTGGATTAGGGTCCACCTTATTCTAGTGTGACCTCATCCTAACTAGTTATGTCTGTAACAGTCCTGTTCCCAACTAATGGCGCACTCTGTGATCCTAGGAGCTAAGATCTCTACCACAGGCAGACATCGTTATACTATACTTTGCTTCATTGAGTTTCACAGGTGCTGTGTTTTTTGTAAGTTGAAGGTTTGTGGCAACCCCCCATTGAGCAAGGTACCACTTCTGGAAAAGCCTATGCTTACTTTCTTTCTCGGTGTCAGAATTTTAGCAATACTTTTTAGTTAAGGTAAATACACTTTTTAGACGTAAATGCCATTGCACATTTAATAGATTATGGTATAGTGTAAACATAATGTTTCTATGAACTGGGAAACAAAAGAGTTTGTGTGACTCACTGTATTTCAATGGTCTGGAACTGAACTTGCAATATCACTGAGGTATGCATGTGTCTTTTCAGGATGACACAATTCAGTCTATAATCATCTCACCGTCATCCCATTATTTATCCAGGATTCATATTTTCAGATAAATCACCAACCCCTCCCATTTCCAGTCCTCTTTCTTCCAACCTCTTTATTACCACAATTAATCACCAGCAGCACAACCTCACCTTCGCCAACCTCTCCACGGAAAGAAAATAAAATATTAAGGAGCAGCAAAGGAGTGAGACTGTGTATTGATGGCAGCAGTCGAAGTCTTCCCAGATTATCTGCATCCCCAAGAAGCAGTATAAGGGCCGGTTTTAAGGAGGTGATGAGGAAACAACAAGGAAACAACTAAAAGCCACTTAAGATTTAAAAAAAAAAAAAGCTTTTCTGCCCCATTATGCCAGGGCAAGCTAGATTCCAAACTTGTATTTCCCTTTCAGGAGCTGAGCTAATTTTGAAAGGTGCTGCTAATCAGCTCTTTTCCATTTCATTTCCTGTCATCCCCACTAGATCAGTGATTCCTGCTTCTGATGCTGGAAGCCACAATGTGCTCCTCTAAATTCTTAGTGATGAAGTATTTGCATTCTTTTTCTGAGGAAGCTTAGATTTGCATATAAAACATAAAATTTCATTTTCCCAGTGTTAGCGCTATAGCAGGGGTGTGTGCGTGTGTGTGTGTGTGTGTGTGTGTGTGTGTGTAGAACAACATCAGAGACCCCACCTGAGAGGGTCTTAGAGACAAAGAATTCAGGGCATTTCCATCTGCAAATCAGAATCTGCATTTTAACAAGATCCCCAGTGACTCACATGTGTGTAACGTTTAACAAGCGCCACTCTAAGCAACTTGAAATCCTTAAAAGACAAGTTTTAAAATATCACTGAGTAAAAGAGGGGCAAAATTTGCAACACAGAAAGTTGTCTATAATGTGCTATTTCAGCAACTGATTTCTATTTATTCTTTCTGTAAAGGAGAAAACCCGAGTGAGTTATGTAATCAGACAGCCCAGCCACACCACTCAGTAGCTGTGCAGCCTTAGGGAAATGCTCGGTGTCTGTGAGCCTCAGTTTTTCATGTGTAAAACAGGTACAGTAATAGCCCCCATCACTGGGTTATTGAGAATTGAATAAATTAATGCATGTAAAATGGCTGAGCAGAGTGCCTGGCAAAGACTAAGGGCTCAATCAGTGTTAGCTATTAAGCCTGTCTTGCATTTATTTTTCTCATGGAGTTCTTTTCCTCAAGCCTGGTGAATGTGTATGTGTGTGTGTGTGCATGTTTGTGAATGAGTGTTACACTCCACTTGTTCTCTCTTCCTTGGTCTTCAGATCTGAAAGCTAGGAGCTAACTTTCCAAAGTCACTAAGGAATCTGGGCCACCCAGGGTTGGTCTTTGTCTTCCGAATGTTGAGTCTGTAATTCCAGGAAGTCATCTGTTTCCATGGTGAGGAAGAGGTATTGCTGGCAGCTGGAAGACATAGATTCTAGTTTTGTAGGATCCCAAATGCTAGGTTCCGGTACCCAAGTACCCGATGCGCAGTTAGCCAAACACTGACACATCAGTATTTAGGAGCAGATAAAGGTTTATTCAGTTCTACCAAAGTGTGATACTGGGAGAGGTAACTCCAATCTGATTTGTCTTTGAACACAACTGGAACTTTGATGTGTAAGGGAGGTCTGCAGGAGGTGAGATTCCTGGTGGCAAAAGCTATTTGTGTCCCTCAGCCAATCAAACTTCCAGATGCCATCGAGGAGATCTGCATAACCTAAGGATCATTGTTCTTTGAAAGAAAATCAAGTTTATTAATCTTGCGACCAGCGCCTGGGAGTCCAGATATGTAATTAATCAATTATGAGTGACTGCCCTCTATAAAAATGTGTACGGGCAAGTAATCATATGTGGAGGGAGAAAAGGACAAAGAGAAAGGAAAATAAGTAAAAGATACCATTTTCATGGTACAGATCTGGTCCTAGTCTTAGCACCACCATACTG
Source organism: Cacajao melanocephalus (assembly GCA_963573385.1). Classification (NCBI taxonomy): domain Eukaryota; kingdom Metazoa; phylum Chordata; class Mammalia; order Primates; family Pitheciidae; genus Cacajao; species Cacajao melanocephalus. The sequence goes on from CAUYLG010016966.1 coordinate 15,877, forward strand.
CTGTTAGCCTTAGAAAAAAAGAGAAAACTTCTGATCCCTGTTGCTTCTGCAGAGTTCTGGGATTCACTGTGGTGGACCAGCCTGGGCCACATCCCTCCCCTTCAGTACGCAGGTGGCCAGGCTCCTCTTTGGAATGTAGGCTGGAGCCCTTCTAAAGAACGTGGTGGAGGAAAGCAGACAGGGAGCTACTGAGAATTCCTCCCTTCAGGGAGAAAGGCGACTGAATGCGGGATGGTGCCAGATCCACAAATGAGCCTCAGGGGGTGTGGCAGAATCCCTCTGCTATGACTGTGCTGCTTGAGAGACTGAGCCCACATGAACCCAGAGTGTGAGTGCCCCATCCTACCACATCTAACATGCTTTCTTTTCTTTCCTTCTTTCTCTCTCTTTCTTTCTGTCTCTCTTTCTATCTTTCCCTCCCCACCCCACCCCCATGCTCACTCTCTTTCTGTCTTTCTTTCAACAGGATCTTTTTCTGTTGCCAAGTCTGCAGTGCAGTGCTGCAGTTATAGCTCACTGCAGCCTTGAACTCCCAAGCTCAAGTAATTCTCTTGCTTCAGCCTTCTGAGTAGCTCGGATTACAGTTGCATGCCACCTGGAGCATGCCTGGCTAATATTTTAATTTTTCTGTAGAGATGAAGGTCTTGCAATATGGCCCAGGCTGGTCTCAAACTCCTGGCCTCAAGCTATCCTCCTGCCTTGGACTCCCAAAGTGCTAGTACTAAAGGCAAAAGCAACCATGCCTAGCTAGCTTGTTTTCTTTTGAATGGTCTGGGAACCTCGTGCTGTGTATTTGAACCACATTTGTGGCAGGAGAATAGGGTCTGTAGGCAGGGAAACTAAGTCCGATTTATGCTGACCTTTAGAACTAAATCAAATGACTCTGGAACAGAAAAAGGGACATTAGGTTAAAAACTAAGGAAATCAGAATAAAGTATAGGCTTCAGTCAATAATAATATATCAATATAGGTTTACTAATTGTAACAAATGTATCATTTTAATATAAGATGTTAACAAAGGGAGATACTGGGTGTGGATTATATGGGAACTCTAATTTTCTGTAAATCTAAAACTGATCTAAAAAATAAAGCTTATTAAAAAGCAAAGTATATATATATCAAAAGGGAAACCCCAACTTTCCACACCTAGGTAACAAAAGGACAAGAATTACTCCCTTTTCACACCCCCTGCCCTACTTTCTTCGAAGCAGTTGGAAAATTAAAAGTAGCTGTGATTGGTTGTTTTCCACAACCAATCAGATGTTTGCATACAGTGTAACGTTTGTAACTTCACTTCAGCCTCTGATTGGTTGTTTTCCACAACCAATCACACTAATGGTGGACTACTACTTTATTTGCATGGGGTTTACACCAAATGGCCAATGAAAAACCTCTAGAGGGTATTTAGACCCAGAAGATCCTGTAACCAGGGCCCTTGAGCTGCAGCTCAGACCTGCTCCCACCCTGTGGAGTGTACTTTCATTTTCAATAGATTTCTGCTTTCGTTGCCTCAGTATTTCCTTGCTTTTCTTTGCATTCTGTCCAATTCTTTGTTCAAAATACCAAGAACCTGGCAGTCAAGACCCTCCACCGGTAACTCAATGAGGAGGCATCATCTGTATAACATGTGACAACCAGAGGTGATTTCCTTATCAAGCCATGGTAGGAGGCAGAGACACGTTGATCCCCATTCCTGTTTCCTCAGGAGCCCCCGTAAGGTGGCTGGATAACCTTAATGTTTCCTCAGTCCTCCTGCCTGATTCTTCTGCCCCAGGTCAAACACAGAATCTTCTGTCCTGGTGACAGAAGAACTTTATGGAAACTTCATGGAAAATGTTGGGCTGAACTCAGAACAAAGATGTGGCTGGACGGATAGTAGTGATGACGGCTCCACAGACCGCATGTTCATCATGATCCTTTCTGTCACGTGGTGGTGCCCCTGCCGAGGCAGTGATCACATCAACACTGAAAATGCTGCTTTCCGAGGAAGGTTTCTGTTGAGATCAGTGTCAGGAGTGGAAAGCTTGCAAGGTAGCTGAGGGCTGCTGGCAGAATTTCACCCACAGAAAAGTGTCATTTGGCTGCACAAACTGAGAGGAGAGCTCAAGTGCCCTTCGGTGGGGCTGCATCCTCCACATAGCCAGCCGCAAAGGGCGGCTTGGCCATTCACCTCACTTGGTTGGCCCTGAAGGCATTCAATTTTGCAGACCTTTGTGATCCCTGCTTCCTGTATTTATAGATGAGAAAATGAAGGTCTGCAGAAGGTCAGGTCACACAGGCAGCTGGGGAAGGTGCGAGAATGGAACCCGGTCTTCAGGCTCTGAGTCCGTCTCCTTCCTGCATCTCCAGGATGCGATGCTGTACTCACAGGGCTGCCACATCACAGCCCCTGCAGCGATGCCTGCAGCTCAATAGCAAGGATGTAGTGACGCCAGATGCAAAGGAAATGCCACAGTGGGACTGCAAGGGCCTTGGATAAGAGGGACGAGGCGTTCACTGGCACCAGGAGCCTGAAATCCCTCTCCACATGGGTCACTTGCACAAGACTGGCCCAGCCACAGCCTCAGGCTCCCTCCTCACATGGTCCATGATTTAATCTGTGGTCCTTTTGGCTTACAGAGTGCATGAGGGAGCAATAAGTAATTTACATGTTCATGAAACATGGGTTCTGCTCAGCCTGGAGGGCTCCCAAGGCAGCAGGAAGATAGATGACTGGCTTAGAGATCCACAAAGCTCTGTGGGATCTCATCTCTGCTCTTGCGAGCTATTCTCAGAAACTAGCAGGAGCTCTCAGTAGCCGCTGGAATCCATGCTGCCCCGACCTGGGCTGATTTGGGTGCAGTGGCACAGGGATCAGAGGATATGGGGCCCTCAAGTGCAGAAAAAGGCCTTGGATTCTTTAGAGAAGCAGTTCAGGCGGTCAGGGCCCCGAGCAAAACCATCCCCTCCTCCTGGTGCCGCCCACTGCTCTCTCTTGGCTGCCAGCAGGAGACAGGGTGGGTGAAACTGCCCTCCTTCATTTCACTTCATCAGTTCCCCCTTTTGGCATCATTACTGCATAAATCTCAGTCAGCTGGACAAAGCCACCATCTCATGGTGATCCTAGTTTGTCTTGTTCACTTCTTATCTGACTCCTATCTGTCTGTAAACTGCCTGGTGGCTGGGCATGGTGGCTCACATCTGTAATCCCAGCACTTTTGGAGGCTGAGTTTAGAGGATTGCTTGAGGCCAGGAGGTTAAGACCAGCCTGGGCAACATAGCCAGACTTCATATCTTGAAAAAAAAAATTTAAAGGAGCAGGGCATGGTTGTTCACACCTGTAATTCCAACTACTCAGGAGGCTGAGGCAGGAGGATCACTTGAGCACAGGAGTTCAAGGCTGCAGTGAGCTATGATCGCACTATGGCACTCCAGCCTGGGCAACAGAGCGAGACCCTGTCTCTAAAAAAATTAAAATGTAAAAAAATGTAAAAGTGTCTGGCACTCAGTAGATGATTCTGTTACATCCACACTCCAGAGAAGAAACTTTTTCCCGAGGGTAGATTCTGACTGAGCCTAGAACTGTGTATCAGGTGTTCTCACTGTCTGCGTACTTCATAAAATGATTTCCTTCCAAGACTCTAAAGGCCATTTCCAAATGGGGAAACTGACAGAACAAACACTGCCATTGATGTTGTGAGCTCCTGGGACTGAAAGGAGATTGACCAGAAGTTCTGTTTGGCAATACAAAACCAAGAGGAAAAGTTAATGGACTTTATCCTCCAGGTCCCAAGAATGCTGACCGAGGGCAATGAAGCTAGAATTTGTGCTCTGGGAGGTGCTGCCTCTTCCAGGAAAGTCCACTCAAAGCACATGCCGTGAGCTGCTGCATGTCTCTTGAGCTAGTTCACTGTAGTTTTCATGATGAAAGTGATCTGTTTCAGTAAAGTTTGTAGTATTTGAGGGCATGGAAAACATATTTGCTATGTTTTCCCAGTTCCCCATTCTTTCTGATTCTTTGTTGCCGTTTCCACAACTTTGTTACCAGGCCATGATTGAGGTTTGTGAACTGATGAAAGCCCTCTGAGCCTCTCGGGCCCTCTGAGTCTAATGCCTGCACAATCAGGCCACACAGCACAGGGCACCCACCGCCAACCCCCACTGGGTTTCAGGGACACATAGCATATGAGTGGGGTTTGGTTATTGTCATTCTTTATTTTCTCTTATTTTAAGCCTTTTTTTTTTTTGGAAAAAGATAAGGACTTGATCTGTTGCCCAGGCTTGTGAGAAGTGTGATCATAGCTCGCTGCAGCTTGGAATTCCTGGGTGTGAGCAGTCCTCCCATCTAAGCCTCCTGAGTAGCCAGGACTGCAAGAATGCACCACCACACCCAATTAATTAAAAAAAATTGTATGTGTGTGTGTGTGTGTAGAGGTGGGTTCTTGCTTTGTTGCCCAGGCTGGTCTTGAATTCCTGAGTTCAGATAATCCTGCCACCTCAACCTCCCAAAGTGCTTTTAAGCCATTTCTCATCCTTTTAAGCCATTTCTTAAGCGGCTTTATTGCAAAATAATATTAGAGTAACAAAGAAATATAAGGTAAAACTTGCCCTGTTCCCATCAGCTAGTCCAGTAAGCACTGCTGCTCTTTCCGGGGATTCTTGTCCCTGTCCATGTGCCTATGCAATCCATACCGGTTGTTCCCATTGGCCGCCCCACATCTGAGTCTGCCTTGTCTGGGATCTTCCCCACTTTATAAAGCGATGAGCCAGTGCCTGCTTTCTTCTGCCTCTTTTGTTACTAGGCACAGCCATGTGCCTGGGCCCTGTCACTCAGAAGCCCCCATCCACCAACAGCATGGCTCTGGGGGCCTCCTCTCTGTGGAAGAGTTGGCAGTTTCAGCAAGAAAGATTTTCAGAGGCAGCAGTAACGGCGGAGATGTCCAGGGCCGGTGGCAGGGCAAACCATTCTCTGTGTCATTGGGGGCAGTGTTTATACCGCCCCTAATTTTGGTTCCCTAAGGCTTTGATCATGTAGTGAATTTCAGAATATTCTCCATTCAATTGTTTTTCTGTTTAAATTGGCCTGGTTGCTTTCCACTATGACATACCTGGCTGATAAACCTAGCTAAATAATTATTATTTTGTAGTGTTGGTATTGATAGAACTTTATGTTCTACACATTAACAAAATACCATGTGTATATTTCCATTTGTCATAACCTTTTATCTTTCTGTTGATAATTATTAATATTTAGTGAGATATTATTTGAGTTCTCCTGCCCCTTTTGGGTAGCCCATGTTAACGGTGATATCCAGTTACCACGTTGAGAGCCTCTGAGAGTTTTTGGCTTCAGGGGAGACAGCACATTATCAGCTGTGGTGGCCATGAGCCGAGATGCCTTTTGCTTGAGAAAAGCAGAGGAAAATGTAGAAGGGACTTGCCTTGCATCTTAGACACCAGCACAGCCACGGGGGGTAGAACACCAAGTGGGCTTTTGGAATCTTTGATTCTAAGATGTGGCTCTTGGAAGGCATTTCTGGACTTGCCCTGGGCCAGGGGGAGCCCACTGTCTTAAAGGGTGAGTCCCAGGCCAGTTGACTGAAGAGCCCTTGGGGCCTTCAAGTGACATGGAAGGTTGTCTAGAAGTACTCTGCCTAGGGCTGTGGGGTGGTGGCCACAGGGCAAGGCTGCCCTGCCCCTGGAAAGGGGAGGAGAGAGTGAGAAAGATTGCATCCTGTCTTCAAATTTGAGCTCAGCCACAGTACAACAGAGCACCAGCTAGGCTTCTAAGCTTTTTGACTCTAGTTTCTGGCTCCCATCCAGCACCTCTGGACCAGCCTGGAAACCGGGGGGTAACTCATTACCCTGAAGAGAAGGATACAGGCCTCGCTGGCTTTCCTGTCTGCTGATTGCTGAGCCCTAGGCAGGGAGTGGTTACAGCAGGCCTTAGGTGAGACTCAGAGCTGCGCTGGCTTCAGGTCTGACTCAGCACAGTCATAGCGCTGGTGGCCACAGGGTTGCTTGCGTCACTCTATCTCAGCTTTAGGTGGCTCAGAACAGACACAGTCCATTTGTTTGGGAGAAAGGAAGAAAGAGAACAAGAGTCTCTGCCTGGTAATCCAGAGAGTTCTCCCAGATCTTGCCCAAGATCATCAAGGCAATACCACTGAGTCTGCAAGAACAGTGTTACTGGACTTGGGGTGCCCCCTAAAACAGATACAACTTAGACCGCAATACCCAAGGCCTTTCAAATATGTGAAAAGCCTTCCCAAGAAGGACAGGTACAAACAAGCCCAGACAGGGAAGACTGCGATAAATAACCTAACTCTTCAGTACCCAGATACAAATACCAGACACAAATGCCAGATACCTACAAGTATCAAGACATTCCAGGAGAAACAGATACGTGACCTTTTCAAACAGAAAATACAAAATAACTGTTTTGAGAAAACTCAAAGAAATTTAAGGTAATGCAGAGAAGGAATTCAGAATTTTATCAGATAAATTTAACAAGGAAATTGAAACCACTGAAAATAATCAGACAGAAATTATGGAGACAAAAAATTGAATTGGCATTTTAAAGAATGCATCAGAGTCTTAATAATAGAATTAATCAAGTAGAAGAAAGAATTAGCGAGCTTGAAGACAGGCTATTTCAAAATACACAGTCAGAGGACTCAAAAAAAATAAAATAAAAAACAATGAAGCATGCCAAAGGATCTAGAACATAGCCTCAGAAGGACAAGTCTAAGAGTTTTTGGCCTTAAAGGGGAGATAAAGAAAAAGATGGGGAAAAAGTTTATTCAAGGGGATAATAACAGAGACTTTTCCAAACCCAGATAAAAATATCAATATCTAAGTACAAAATAATAGAACACCAAGCAGATTAAATTCAAAGAAGACTACCTCCAGGCATTTAATAATCAAATTCCTAAAGATCAAGGATAAAGAAAAGATCCTAAATGTAACAAGGGAGCATAAACAAATAACATGCAATGAAGCCCCAATATTCTTGCAGTGGACTTTTCAGTGGAAACCTGACAGTCCAGGAGAGTGTGGCACAACATATTTAAAGTGCTAAAATAAACTTTTACCCTAGAATAGTATATCCCCCCAAAATATTCTTCAAACATGAAGAAAAAAAAGCTTTCCCAGACAAACAAAAGCTGAGGGATTTTATCAGCACCAGACCTGTCCCACATGAAATGCCAAAGGGAGTACCTCAATCAGAAAGAAAAGGATGTTAATAAGTAATCATGTAAATGTACAAAACTCATGGGTAATAGTAAGCACACAGAAAAACAGAATTTTATAGCACTGTAACTGTGATGTGTAAACTATTGCTATTCTAAGTAGAAAGACTAAGTGATGAACCTATCAAAAATAATAACTGTAACAAAATTTCAAGCTGTAGACAGTACAATAAGACATAAATAGAAACAATAAAAAGTTTAAAATCAGGACAAAGTTAAGACATAGAGTTTTTATTACTTTCTTTTTTGTTTCTTTGTTTTTTTGTTTATGCAGACAATGTTACGTTGTTATCAGCTTAAAATAACAGGTCATAAAGGGGCCAGTCATGGTGGCTCATGCCTGTAATCCCAGCCCTTTGGGAGTCCGAGGTGGGTGGATCACGAGGTCAGAAGTTAGAGACCAGCCTGGCCAATTTGGTTAAACCCCATCTCTACTAAAAATGCAAAAATTAGCCAGGCATGATGGTACATACCTGTAATTACCCAGTTACTCAGGAAGCTGAGGCACAGAACCTAGAAGGAAGAGGTTGCTGTAAGCCAGGATCACATCACTGTACTCCAGCTTAGGTGACAGAGAGAGACTCTGTATCAGGAAAAAAAAAATGTCATAAGATAGTATTTGCACGCCTCATGGTAGCCTCAAACCAAAAAACACAACAAATACACAAAAGGTAAAAAGTTAAAAACTAAATCATATTACTAGAGAAAATCACTTTCACTAAAGGAAGACAGGAAGGAAAGAAAGAAGGGCCAGAGAACACCACAGAACAACTAAAAACAAATAACACAATGGTGGGAGTAAGTTCTTATTTATCAATATTAACACTGAATGCAAATGAACTAAACTCCCCAATCAAAAGACATAGATTGGCTGAATGGATGAGAAAACAAGACCCATTGATCTGTTGCCAACAAGAAACACACTTTACCCGTAACGATACCATAGACTGAAAATAAAGGGATAGAAAAAGATATTCCATGCCAATAGAAATCAAAAAAGAGAAGGAGCAGTGATATATCAGACAAAATAGATTTCAGGACAAAAACTGTAAGAGACAAAGAGGGTTACTATATTATAATAAAGGAGTCAATTCAGCAAGAGGATATAACACCCAACACTGGAACATTCAGATATATAAAGAAAGTATTGTTAGAACTAAACAAAGATATAGGCCCCAATATGTTAATAGCTGGAAACTTCAACACCGCACTTTCAGCGTTGGACAGATCATCCAGACAGAAAATCAACGAAGAAACATTAGACTTAAATCTGCACTATAAATCAAATAGCTACAAATAGGTATTTGCAAAACATTTTACTCAATGGCCGCAGAATAAATGTTCTTTTCCTCAGCATATGGATCATTCTCAATGACAGAACATATGTTAGGTCACAAAACAAGTCTTAAAACATTAAAAATAGTTGAAATAATGTCAAGCATTTTCTCTGACTACAATGGTATAAAACTAGAAATCAGCAACAAGAAAAATTTTGAGAACTATGCCAATACATGGAAATTAATGTGCTCAAAAATGACCAGTGGGTCAATAAAAAAAATTAAGAAGGAAATTGAAAAATTTCTGAAAACAAATGATAAAGATAACCCACAATATATGAAAACCTATGGAATATGTGAAAGCAGCACTGAAAGGCAAGTTTGTACCTATAAATGCCTACATAAAAAAAAAATAAAATAACTTAAAACCATCTAATGATGCACCTTAAAGAACTAAAAAAGCAAGAGCAAATCAAACCCAAAATTAATAGAAGAAAATAAATAATAAAAATTGGAGCAGAAATAAATCAATTTGAAATGAAGAAAACAATAAAAAGGATTAATGAAGAAAGTCCGTTTTTTGAAAATATAAACAAAATTGACAAACCTTTACCTAGACTTAAAAACATTAAAGACAATCCAAATAAATAAAATCAGAATGAAAAACAAGACATTACAACTGATACTGCAGAAATTCAAAGGCTCATTAGTGGCAACTATCTGCCAATAAATCGGAAAATCTAGAAGAAATGGACAAATCCCTAGACACATACAATATGCCAAGATTAAACCAGGAAGAAATTTAAAACCAAACAGACTAGTAACAAGCAATGAGATGGAAGCCATAATAAAAAGTCTCCCAGTAAAGACAAGCCCGGGGCTTGATGTCTTCACTGCTGAATTCTACCAAACATTTAAGGAAGAACTGATACCAATCCTACACAAACTATTCTAAAAAATGCAGGAAGGAATGCTTCCAAGCTCATTCTATGAGCCTAGTATTACCCTAATACCACAACCAGACACACATCAAAAAAAGAAAAAAAGGATAAGAATGGAAAACTACAGGCCAATATCTCTGATGAATATTAGTGCAAAAATCCTCAACAAAATACTAGCAAACAAAATTCAGCAATACATTGAAAAGATCACTTACTGTGACCAAGTGAGATTTATCCCTGGGATGCAAGAATGGTTCAACATAAGCAAATCAATGAGTGTAATACATCATGTCAACAGGATGAAGGACAAAAATCATATAATCATTTCAATTGATACTGAGAAAACATTTGATAAAATTGATTATCCTTTCATAATAAAAACCCTCAAAAACTGGGAATAGACGTAATAAAAGCCATATATGACAGACCCACAGCTAGTATTATACTGAATGAGGAAAATCTGAAAGTTTTCCTTTATGGTCTGAAACATAACAAGGGTGCCCACTTTTACCAGTTATTCAACTTAGTACTGGAAGTTCTAGCTACAGCAATCAGACAAGAGAAAGAAATAAAGGCCTCCACGCTGGAATGGAGGAAGTCAAATTAACTTAACCAAAGAAGTGAGCTACATCTATAATGAAAACTATAAAATGCTGATAAAAGAAATTGAACACCAAAAAAAAAAAAAAAATTACAACAAGTTAAAAAGTTAAAAACCTTCTGCACAGCAAAGGAAACAGTCAATAAAGTGGCAACACCACAGAATGGAAAAAAATTATTTGCAAACTACCCATGTGACAAGGGATTAATAACCAGAATATATAAGGAGCTCAAATAACTCTAGAGGAAAACAAATCTAATAATCCAATCAAAAAATAGGCAAAATATTTGAATAGACATTTCTCAAAAAAGACGTACAATGGCAAACAGGCATATGAAAAGGTGCTCAACATCACTGATCATCAGAGCAGTGCAAATCAAAACTACAATGAAATGTCATCTCATCCCAGTTAAAATGGCTTATATCCAAAAGACAGGCCAAAACAAATGCTGACGAAGATATAGAGAAAAGGAAATCCTCATATACTGTTGGTGGGAATGTAAGTTAGCATAACCACTATGGATAACAATTTGAAGGTTCCTCCAAAAACTAAATATAGAGTTACCATATGATTCAGCAATCCCACTGCTAGGTATATACCCAAAAGAAAGGAAATCAGTATATTGAAGAGCTATATGCACTCCCATGTTTGTTGCAGCACTGTTCACAGTAGCAAAGATTTGAAGCAACCTAAGTGTCCATCGATAGATGAAAAGATGCTGAAAATGTGGTGCTTTTACTCAATGGAGTATTGTTCAGCCATAAAAATGAATGAGATTCCGTTATTTACAACAACATGGGTAGAAATTGAGATCATTATGTTAAGTGAAATAAGCCAGGCACAGAAAGACAAACATTACATCTTCTCACATATTTGTGGGATCAGAAAATCAAAATAATTGAACTCATGGACAGAGAGAGTGGAAGAATGGTTACCACAGGCTGGAATTGGTAGTGGGAGGGCTGGCGAGGGAGCGGGGGTGCAGGTTAGGATGGTTAATTGGTACAAAAATAATAGGAAGAATGAATAAGACCTACTGTTTGCATAAAATGGTACTCATAGTCAATTATAACTAACTTACACATTTTTTAATAACTCAAAGAGTATAACTGGATTCTTAGTAACACAAAGAATGAATATTTGAGGAGATGGATACCCCATTCTCCATGATGCGACTATTATGTATTGCATGCCTATGTACTTAAAAAATTACAAAATTAAAGAAAACAAAGTGAGAATGGCATGGTGAGCAGATGGTATAAGGTATATACTATTGGTGCTCAGACTGTTATCCAAAACCCTAAGAATAAAATTCAGTCATTTCTGGGGGGAAATATTACTCAGGAACCAACAAGGTACGTGCTTCGTACAAGGCACATGATTAACCTGTGTTGAGTGAATAAAACAATCTAGCTAACGTCATCATAGCTAACGTCAGCATACCTAATGTTGATTCTAAGAAGGCTAATATTATATATTGAAATCTACAGTAATCAGATGTGTTAGTAGGAAATAACATTATTAACATAATCCAGGAGCATGAATTTAATTCTCCCACTAATATACTCTTCAATCAATAGAGTGTGTCCTCTGTATGGCTCTATCCCTACTGTATGGAGTGCCTGGAATGAAAGGCTGCAGTTTCAGGAGTCTGGCTCTGCAGCTCTCTTCTTTAAGTATAGATGGTTTATCTGCCATGGTGGGGGTCTCCCGGAAGTTCTCTCCCCTAGAAAGCAAGCAGTCATCATGTTAGTATACATTGTTCACCATTTTATGGCAGGATTTATGTTAAGAAATAGGGTGAACAAAACAGACATGGTCCTTGCCTCACAGAGTTTACAATCTGATGGGGGAGATGGGAATTAAAAAGTCAAATCCTTAATGAGTTATGACTCTAAGTGTTTCAAGGACTAAGAAGAGAGAAAACAAGAGGAGGCCAATTTTTGATTGGGGGATAAGGGAAGATCTCTCTGAATGTGTTGCTTTTAGGGAGACTCTCTCTGACATTTGAATCAGAATGAATGGTTTTGACCATGTTGACTGTGTTATAAAGAAATTATCCCAAAAATGCTTTGCATCTGGTAAAACGCTCAGTACATATTAGCAATTGCTGCGGTATACACTTTAAGAGTCCTCTTCTTATGGCCTTATCACCCTGCTGTAGGCCCATGAGTAGACCACTGGGTATTGCTCTTCCCAAGGTACAGATTTATAAATGAATTGGCTTATTTTATTAGTCCAAACTCATCTGAGCATTGAACCTAATTTTCCTTATGGCTACATCGGTGCTCATTTCTCCAAATCTATTTTGGAATGGAGCATGCAGTTATTGGGGTCTATGCATTACCTTCATGAGCAAATAAATTGCTTGTGGTGGGGGGAACTCTTCCTGTAGCTCTGTTAAAGAAGTCAAGCCCTTGTGCCAATGTCGGGGGTGCTTCATGTGCACCTTGCTAAATTCAAGGGCAGTTGGGCCATTTGAGAAGCATACGGAGTTGGGTGTGACATGCCTCTTTCTTCTCCTCTCTGTCATTTCTTAAAGATTCTCATAAAACTAATGACAGGATGAGGAAAGAAATCACGTTACACTTTATAAGGGGCTAATTAGGTAAATATGTTAAAAAGTGTTTCCCGTAGTGCCGTTTCATGGTTGCGCTGTTGGTAATCAGCACTTGCCTTCAGAGTGTCAGCATATCAAAGTCAGAGCAGCTCACCTTGCTGGCTTCTGCTGCTCAATGAAATGAGTGAAGTAGAGTCCTGGGAATGAGCTCCTCTAGCAGAGCTCAAGTCCTTTGAAGGGATACTTTGGTCTACTAGTATATATCCTTTGGTCCTGGCTGATCCTTTGAGCATTCAGGCAGATGTACAAGCTCTTCAAGAGATCCCTCCAGCCTCCAGTTTAGACTTTTCTTTGCCTACATAAGATGTTTATGGGCTGGTGCTGGTTGGGGAGGCTGGGGGAGGAGGGCAGGTGAGAAACTTTTGGAGGTTGAGGTGGGCTTCTCGACTGACTGAATCAGCACATCCATCCATGAACAGCAGGCCCCTAGACAGATATTGGTCATGCTGAGATTCAAAGTGGGGAGACCCACTTTTCCCAAAAAGAAAAACCCTTGGTACCGTTTGCCTTCAGTGTGCTTCAGGCTGAAAACCTAAACAGCCATGCTATCTGTTCTGGGTAACAAGACTGTACCAGGGGAAGAATGGAAATGAGAGTGAGGAAGTTCTTGGAGCACATCTGGGTTCAGTACACACAGGGAGAAGGATCAGAACCATCCCTGGCTCATCTTTGTGGCCTGTTAGGGTTCCTACCCTGCAAACAACAGTGTCTGACCAATGTACATTAAAAGGGATTTATGGGAAGTGTGATGCAGGCAGAAGAAGTGGGTTTGGGAATGAGGAGCATTGGGATGCTCAAGATACCCAAGAATGGGAAATCTTAGTTCCCACCGTGTGACTGGCAACATCTGACCACTGCTGCCACTGCAGAGGATAACTCAAATGATTCTGGATTCTGAGTGCTCAAAGTCCTGGAGGAACCATCTGACTAGGGCGCTTGGACCACAGACCCATTCCCACAGCGTAAGGATCTGTGTGCTTTTATTGTATTCAGTGAGAGACATCTCCTGGGTGGTAGGAGGAGATGTCATGAACAGAGTAGGTCACCAAATGAAATCCAGCTGCTTTTAGAAGGGAAAATGAACACTAGGCAGCCAGAAAGTAGGAAAGGACAAGTATGCCTGGGTGGGGACAGAGTTTCAGGCCTCAGGGACCCTGGCACGGAGTAGGAGCCTGGTCTGTGCTCAGATGTCCTGCTGAAACTCAGCCAGCTCTCTGCTCAGCCAGGCAGTCCTGTGCCATCCAATATACTGACCGCTAGCCACATGTGCCAATTTAAATGTAAATAAATTAAAAGTAAATAGTATTAAATGTCCAGTTCCTCAGTTGCACCTGCCCCATTCAAGTGCTTGGGGGTCTTCTATGGCTAGTGGCTGCCACGTGGGCCAGTGGATTCACAATTTTTCTACCATTTAAAGTGTTTTATGAGATAGCTGTAGAGGTTCAGTACCCAACGAGGCCTTTCTCTTTATCTCCATCTTATATGACGTCAACTCCAAGGCCATTTTACCCTCTGTTTATCTACGGAAAGAGATTGGGCATCAGATGTGGAAATGAGAAATGACTATTTACATATTTTGACTTTTTCTGTTTTTCTTGGTTGATGACATGACAACATGGGTAAATGCAGAAGTCACAATGTAATATATGCTGTGATTATAATTAAATTAAGTCAGATTTACTGTGAACAGGGAATGAAATAGAAGACATACAAAAAGAAAAGAATAGATTTACTGGGTTCATATGACAGTGAAGGTTTTCTTTTCATTTGATTTTTATTATTGCTAATAAAATGATTGGGTCTTAAATATGTTTTTGCTTAAAGAAGAGTTGGTTATTTGAGCATAAATGAGGTTTTCAGTGTCTTTTGTAAATAACAATGATCCTTCATCTTTTTTTTTCTTTTTTTTGAGATGGAATCTTGCTCTGTTGCCAGCCTGGAGTGCAGTGGTGCAACTCAGCTCACTGCAACCTCTGCCTCCTGGGTTCAAGTGATTCTTCCACCTCAGCCTCCCGAGTAGCTGGGACCACAGGCACGTGCCACCACTCCTGGCTAATTTTTGTATTTTTAGTAGAGATGGGATTTCACCATGTTGGCCAGGATGGTCTCGATCTCTTGAACTTGTGATCTGCCCACCTCGGCCTCCCAAATTGCTGGGATTACAGGGGTGAGCTACCGCGCCCAGCCTCTTCATCTCATTTTTTTAGGGTCATAGTTTAAAAGATTTCCATGAGCTCATTTGCTCCTCAAATATTTGTATAATTCAATACAGGGCTGAGATTTTAATACAAAGGCCTTTTCTAGAACTAAATAAGATATACATACTTAAAAATGATTTTCAATTCAAATGCAAGGAAACTGAGGATGGCTGAATGACCTGCTCTCTGAAGTCAGTCACACAGCTAGTGAGGAGTTAGGCTGGAATTTGAACTTCCCACTTCTGGCTTTTAATTTGGTGCTTAATCTTGTTGTATACTATGATGTCCTGCTCTTCATTATGGTAGATTCTCTCTGTGTGTTCAGGTTTTCTTTGCCTCCATCTTAAGATGTTGGGTTGCTGAATATCATCACACTATGGGGCTGAGCTGTGGAGGTGACACGTAATACGAGCTGACCCCAGAGACTAAGAGCTGTCAGTTTAAGTGCAGGACTGACAGGGCAGGATCACAGGTGCTTGGTCTGGGAGGCAGGAGCCTTGAGGATGGAGAGGAACTGGGTCTGCTGGGCAGAGCCTTTCTTTACCTTGGCCTGTCTGATGGGGCTCATCCTGCTCGAAACTCTTACAAGGTTGTTGTGAAGTAAAAATGAGTAACGACACAAAAGCCCTTCAGCAACGCTGAAAGTACAAGGTGTAAACATAAAGCATGATTGTTATAAGAAACACTGGGGGAGGAGGGAAAGATTTCCTGCAAACTTACGCCCCATTCCTGGAAATAAAATACAAAATACTTTTCTGGGAATGGTGACTGAGAAATGGCACTGTGTGGATACCAGCTTCATTTGCTGATTTGTTCAACAAAACATGCAGCTGGTAACCTCAGCCCATGTCTTGATGGTGTGTTGCTGGAAGGCAAGGGAGCTGCTGCATGCAGGCTGCACACAAGAAGATGTGTGAGTACACACACACACACACACACACACACAGAGTGGGCTCACTTGTCAGGCTAGCAGCACTAGAAAAGGTCCTTTTAAAAGGAATCCATTTAAAATGAAACAATATTTCATAATAAGTATAACAAAAAGATTTGATTAAACACTTGTGAAAGGGAAAGCCTCAGGAAGAATAGCTAATAGATGCTGGGCTTAATACCTAGGGAGCGAATGTTCTGTGCAGCAAACCACCATGGCACATTTGCCTATGTAACAAACCTGCATGTCCTGCTTATGTATTCCTGAACTTCAAATATAAGTTGAAAAAAACCCACTTGTTTATCTTACGTGTAGAAAGTAAAAAGTTCCTCTTCAAAGTTCCTTTTCTTGTTAAAGAATAATAATAATAAATGTTAGGAATAATACTTCATTTTAAAGACTAACTTTCTTTAAAGCCTTGTTGCTTTTTGCCAATCACTCTTTGTTAAGCCCTGTCCTATGTAGCTGTTAGACATGCTCACAGGCACATAGTACATTCTATGTCCTTGTACTTTAACCAAGATATCTGTGCTGGACATGCTCACAGGCGTGTCCCAGCTCACAACCTATGCCCCTTCCTTATTTGGCTTCCTCTTTTCCTGTGTTCTCCATTGCCTTTACCTAGTTAGAAAGGCTTTAAGTTGCTAGCCAATCGGGTTCAGTTTTATATTGTGAGGTCCAGCTCCAACCAATGGAGATCGGGCACAGAAGTAAGAACTCAATGCATAAGAAATAAATATGCCTGGCTTTCCTGTGTTCATTGTTCTCTCATGGCAAGATGGCTAACGGGAGCACCCTTTCTGCAGAAAGTAAAATTGCTTGGCTGAGAAAACTTTTTATCTGAATACTAATTTCCTTGTGGTACCTGGGAACAAGCATTCTGTCTCTAACGTTATGTTTAAAACAATTTGTTTTAGTTGCAATCATGTACTATAGTACAAATCAATTTTCGTGAAAGTCCTATGAACAACTACCTAACTTATAATTACAGTCCTAAGAGGATCTCCTCTGTCAAAATGTTTGAAGACTTTTCCGTGTTTCCAAGACCTTCTGCAGGCCTTTTTTGCTTCTGAAGCTTGCTTCTGGTCAAATCATCACTTTGTGGTTTTTTTTTCTTCTGCACTAACTACCTTAACTGTGTGTTATCCTCATTTGTCAGTGATTTCAGTGGGATTCCAGGCATTTCCCTTGTCACTTTCACTGACTTTGCAAATCATGTAGAAGGTGCAAGGTGGTTCCAATTTTATTTGGTGACCAATTTGCATTGCATTTGCATTGTATTGGCAGGCAGCTGCCACATTTTATAAATCAGGGATTCTATGGGAAGTCCCTGACTGATGGGGCTGCTCTAGGATGTGAGCTTCTAAGTGGGCACAGGAGATAAAGTAGGGCCAGCCTTAAAAGAGGGCAGGTTATTAAAGAATAGATTATTTGTTTCCATCTAGAATCATGTAACCACATTGATGCAGACAGCACTCAGGAACATGTGTCTTCTGTGCTTAATCCCTGGATGCATCTGACGGGAGGGCATAGCCAAGCACGTCATCAGGGTTATTGTCAGGATCGGCAAGCTTCTGAGTGTGACTGAAAATAATCTAATTTCTCCTCTGTGATACCAGACAAATCCCTTTTTTTCCCTCTGGCCTCCTGTGTAATGTTTTAATTTCAGTCTTGCGCTGGCATTTCAATACTCCATCATCTCTCTATAAAACCCTGTGGGCTGCCAGCTTTGACGCAGGCCACAGTATCTTGATCCCAAGTGAGGGATGTGGGCCAAAGAGGAGCACCACCATGGTGAAAGTAACCTTCTGACTGGCAGTCCAAGGCCACATGCCACCATATGTGGCAGGGGATGTGGGAGTAATGGGAGTTGTGACATGGCCATTCTGGGTATTTGCGTCTACAAAGAGCCAAGAGGATGATCAGAAATACTTCATCTGATACAGTCTGAACTGACTGCAGGCAATTCCGAAAACTTTACTGGGAGGGGCTGGGAAATTCTAGTGAGGAGACATTGGACTTGTTTTCTATGGTGGTGTTGAAATATTTGCAACAAAAATGTATGATTTGAACAATTTTTCATGTTTAAGGGTACAGTTCTATGGCATTAAGTACATTCCAACTGTTGTACAACCACCAATATTACCTATCTATAGAACCTTTTCATTGTCCCAACCGCAAGTCCATGCCATTAAACAATAGCTCCTTATTTCCTTCCCCCAGTCCCTGGCAACCACCCCACTCCCTCCTGTGTTTTTGATTTGACTATTTAGGTAGGTCACGTGAATGGAATGATACAGTACTTTTCCGTGTCTGACATTTCACTTAGTATAATGTTTTCCAGGTTCATCCATTTTGTGCCATGTGTTGAGATTTAATTCCTGTTCAAGGCTGAATACCGTTCTGTTGTATTCATGTTCCGCATTGTTTATCCATTATTCCATCAATTTGGGCTGCTTCCGCTATAAAAACTACCTTCATCTATCTCAAGGAATAAGAAACAAACTCAGTGTTCTGAGGCTTCAGAGGGAAGAAGAAGCAAGGCTTTCAGGAGCCAGTTTTCAGCTCAAGATAAGGTGGAGCTTGTTAGGAATGAGCGTTACTTAACAAGGTGTTAACTGGTGGGGTCGGGAAGAGCCTGTCACAGCCTGTGTGGGCTGGAAGCTTCCAAGACTGGTGTCCTGATACTGTTATCCCTTCTTCTTCCTTTCTGTCTCCCTTTCCAGAAATACTTCCTGCTCACAGCAGTCCATTTTGTACTTGATTACATATTCTGCTGTGTGTTGCCCTAATTCCTCAATGTGTGTGAATTTTGACTCCCCACCATTTGCAGGGCTTATATACATGCCTTCATTATAAACCCCATGAGTGTGAGCTCAGTCAGTTTATGGAAATGTCACATGGGAGATAAACTGGAAACATTATCTGAGAAAGATACAGGGACAGAATGAGAGGAAAAAAGAGAGAAATTAGGAGATTTTAATACATAGCCATATCATCTATTGAGTGAGAGAGAGAGATAGAGGTCAGAGATAGAGACACAGATACAGATAGTTTTAGGTGAAACTGAGGGTAAAATTCTAACATAATGCTCTTTTTAAAAAAATGGGACTAGTCCTGTTTCCTTTCTTTCTTCTTCCAGATATCTCTGTCCTATCCATCTTCTTTTTCCCCACGTTTTCAGAGAAGAAGAGCTGATAATTTTTCACCTGTGATATTGGGGCATCATTATTAGTCCAAGTGGCTGCTGGCTAATCCTTTAGGGAGTGCTTGTGTTTGGGGAGATTATGCATATAAGGCTCTCTAAATGATGTGGAGAACTCCCCCATGTACCCTGTTAGCAAGGAGAGGGCTTGTTTTGGAGGGTTGCCAGTGAAGCATTTCAAAGGTAATTAATGATGTCCTAGAAACAATGCAAAAAATGCATGAAGTTTTCCTAGTCTGAGACTGGAAACAGTCCCTTCTCTGCAAGGCAGCCCAGTGGTTTATAGTAATCACCTATGGAAAAATTGTATTTTCAAGCCCCCAATTAATTTCTTACCCACTGGAGATGATAAAAGGATTGTCAGCCAGGAAATAAAAATAGCCTAGTGTAGTGTGTGTGTGTGTGTGTGTGTGTGTGTGTGTGTGTGTGTGTAACAGAAGTTTCATATTGTTGCTTTTGCTGGTTTCAAAACAGCACAAAGCCTTAGCTGCAGGCCAGGGATTATGGGCAGGAGTATGGCAGTGGCAATAATTATAAGGAAGGAATGGGCTGCTCGTTTGTACATTTGATCTATTGACTAATCGGAAGTGTAATTAACAGACTCCCTTCAGGCTGTCTGTGGAAGCCACGTGGAGGCAGGAGATGGATGACTGTGGTTAGTGACTGCCAAGATGCTAATGCCCCCAGGCCACACCAGAGGGCGCTGTGTCTCTTGGGAAGCGGAAGGTCTTGGTCTCGAGTCTCTGTTTTCTGGCCTCTTTCTTTTTCTCTGGCCTCTCTGCACCATCCATGAAACTTCCTTCACATTCTCTGCCTTATTTTAAGTTGTCTGTCAAAGCAGACCCTGAAACAATAATCTGGGTGGAGGTAGCCTCCGGGAAGTAAGATGAGGGAGTGGGACAGTGAGACACCAAGGAGAGAAAGACAAAAAAGGGTGCATTCATGACCAGGTGACTGCTGGGGGCCACAGAAGCTTATCTCTCTGGGCGCGCTGATTCCACTGAAGGAGGTGAGGCCCAGGGCAGGCTGCTGTGCAGCTGGAGAGCAGGGCGAAGCCGATCTTCTAAGACGAGGATGGGAGAGAGGTGGGAAAACGGGGCTGAGGGGTGCAGGGGCTGCTTCTAGTTCCTCCCAGAGGCGCCACAGCTTCTTTGCCCATCATTTCTATAATGTACCTCTTTCATCATGCATATCCCACTTTTTGCTAACTTGAGTGAGAAGAACAGAAATACAACAGGAACAAATACTCCTTATGTTTATAGTGTCATTTTAATTCCCTATGAGATGAAGTGTTTCCCACGATGCCTGTCCTACACCCGGCCCTCGACAGTTGGCAGTCACTTTTATAATGATGACTACTTCATCCCTGGTCCTATCTGACCTTGTGTCCCACCTTATCCCTGAAACTGAAAGGAAAGAAAAATATTTTTATTTCCTGACGGCCAGGAAATGAAAATAGTTTCCTTAAAAACGTCTCAAACACTTGAAACTCAATAACAATGAATTTCTCATCTAAGATACTTTGAGTATTTGGCACAAACAATCACCACATATCCAGTATTCATGTCAGAAGCCAAAGGCCATCCCTGATTCTTTCTCCTGTCCCATGACTATGAAAGGAAAATAAAATCTTGGGACCTCAGTGCACTCTGCCAAAAAGAAAAGAATTAGCTGAAAGCTGAGTCATGCAAGAAGCTGCCTTTTCTTCGTAAGCAGAGAGCTGCAGATAAAAGGCTACATATTAATATCTCTACTCTCTGTTCACCTTGTCTTGTGTAAAGTGCCAATTTACTGAGTGTGAGAAGGAGGCGTGGTTGACTATTTGCCCACCTGCTCCTTTTCCCTTGCAACATGTGGATTCAGTAATGTGACCATGCCCTCCCTCTCTCTTTTCCCTCCAATTTTCCTTTTTAAATATTGAAGCCCTCAAAGTCAACTCTGGAGAAAGGCACGGACCACACAATGTTTCTGGGATTCTCTATTTCTTCCAGTAACCTTGGCAAAATAAACTTTTGCGTTGATTGAGACCTGCCTCAGATACTTGTTGATTTGCACAGCCAATCAGTAAACACGTTTGTTAAATTCACCCTGACCAGTGTTTCCCAAGGCCTTCCATTTCTTACCCCCCACCATCCTGGTCCACACTATCATTTCCCACAAATTCAGCAATGAGGTCTAACAAGACTCCCAACCACCTGCCATGCGCCTTTTGATCTGGTGGTTTTCCAAGCTTTCTGTTGAGGCAGTCGTTAGCATCCTTTGCGCAGATAAAATCTTCTGTGAAACTCCAATATATGAGACCCAAAGAAGCGAAGCTGCTTTGGTTTAAGAAAACGGGGAACAGAGGCGACTAGAGCCCTCCCACCCAGCCTCCCCATGTACACCCTGGCCCTGTCCAACCCATAGGCCAGAAGATGACATATGAACACAGAGGTGAGGAGGAGAGGTGGTCAGCCATGAAGACATCCAGCGGGAAGGCATTCCAGGAAGAGGCAGTGACCAGAGCACAGGCCCGAGGAGCAGCCAGAGGCCTGTGTGGTGAAGCCAGCCAGTCAGTAGAGAGTCCTGGGAGAGCCGGCAGAGAGCCACGTGGGCCAGGTCACGTGGTCCATGTTAGCCAATGGAACGGGGGGTGGGGGCCTTTGGAGGGTGTGAGCACAACAGTGACCCGGGGGATCCTTGTGGCGGATGATCGACTGCAGGGAGGTAAGGGTGGGAACAGGACATCTGTGAGGAAGCTGATGCAATAATTCAGTCAAGGGGAGATGATGGCTTGGAGCAGGGTGGCGGCAGGGAAGTGGTGAGAGCAGCTTAGATTCTGCACGCATCCTGGTAGTAGGAACAAGAGTGTTTGTTAAAGGATTGAATGTGGCCATGAGGGAAAGAAACGTGTTTGGAACAGCACTTTTTTTCTTTTTGGCCTAAATAGCTGGAAAGAGGACTTCCAATCAGCTGAGAGGCAGCAGCTTTGGGGGCACGCTGGTAACTTCATCACAGGCACATTTTCCATCATATTTTATTGACGTCATCTCAGATTTCTTCCTTTTGCATAAAAACTTGATAATCAATTATCTAGTTCCAATAATCAGATTAAGGGAGAAATTAATCACTTTACAGAAAAGCTGAGACTCAGGATTGATTATAATAGTAAAATTGGAAACCCTCATAGCATATGTAAAATGTAAATCAGCTTAATAGAAAATTTCAGAAACACATTTGTTTCAGAGAGGTCAGCCAGAGAACGTGACAATGAGGCCAAGTGACGCAAGGTGAGAACTGGGCCTTCACGGCATCAGCACACAATGGCCTTGGGTGGCATCTCAGGAGTTCTTCTCCTAGGGGCCTTTCTGCCCCATGCTCAGTGTGGTGATATGTGCTGGCCAGTGAGGCAAGGAGCCCTCCTCAGGGGCTTGGTGGGGAGAGACTCACATGGCCCGGATGGCCGGCAGTGGGATGTGTGTACTTAGGAAATACCAAACCTACAAATACTCATGTTTTTAAGCAACCATGGAATAGCTGTATTATATTTATAGCATCGCACAGCTAGTGCCTGACACATAAGTGCAGCAGGTGCTCCACATGTTAGAATGAAGACATGCTATGAAGGGTGCAGGCAGAGAGGATTCCCAGCCCATGCTGATCTCATCTGCCTTCTACCCTCAGCTACATCCCTGAGTGGTCTTTAGTTAGAACCACCCACCACTCCAGCCCTGAGTGTCTTCAGATAGAACCACCCATCACACCGTATCATGCTCCCACTCAGCTAGGGTCATTATGTATCTTTCTCCAGTTGTCTTTGCAGCTGTACCTGTTACTTTCAGCAGTAAGTCTCATGAACCCTAACTCCAGCAACCTTGCTCAAAGGAGGGCGACGAGAGGCTGTGAAACCGCTCCTGTGTCTCCAAGGACCCAGGCTCTTTTTATGGTTCAGTTCTTCCATTCTTCCCAAGTCAGATTTCATTTTTAAGTTGATCGTCTCATGTTTGCAGGGTGGCAGCTGTGACTGGTGCCCTGGGTTTTTTCCAGCTCCCAGGATAGAAGTCAAGAAAGAGCACCAGACGTGGCAATACAGGAGAGTTTATTACCTTGTGCATCAGGGAGTCAGTGTGAGAAAGGAACAAGGAGTAGCGGCCCCCAAGCAGAGTGTGTAGTTCAGCCAAGGAGAGTGTGTGGTTTGGTCTTTTATAGGAAAGGGTTATGTCAGGGCGTGTCTAGGAGTGTAGAGGGCGTGTCCAGCGCTTGTGCAGTGGCTCAACACATTTCTTTATGCATTGCATGTCATATTTGCATTTTAAATCTCCAACCAGGGGCGTGGATTTTAGCATCAAGTTGAGGAAAGAGTAACTTTAGTCTGGAGCTTAAGTCTGACTGTGTACGTGGTACTTGAAGTCCCTAGCCCCCTGATAGAAATTTGCTGTCAGTAGCTTCCGGGTCTTTCGTTACTGGTTGTTTGAGAGTTAGATGAGCCAGAGCTTGAGTGAGGGGCTTTTATCCTTTAACATCAGCTCCTGTCAAAATAGGAAATCAGCCAGCCTACCTGTCTCAGCTGCACTTTGAGCAAGCTCATGCTTACTCCATGCAGCAGAGGGGGAAGGAGACAAAAGAAGATGGGAAGCACATGCATTTTGTTTGTTGTTGTTAGAGAAGAAAGTTTTCCCAGAAAGCTGGAAGCAGACTTCCTTTTAGGTCTCTTTAGCATCTAGGTTGTATAACCTGCTTTCTTGAAAAGGTGGCTGGGAAAAGAATTATCTTTTAGCACATCCCATTGCTGCTCCTAGCGAAAGTGGGATTCTGTTGGCAAGGGAAACATGGGGATGTGTGTTGTGTGGGCAACGCATGGATTTGTTAAACCAAGTACAGCATAAAACCTGTGGTTTCTGGGTCCCTGAGCTGGACTTTGGTCTGTACTGAGGGCCTCTGAGTGCCATAGAAGAGAACTAAACCATGGCTGACTGCTTGGTTCCAGCAGGAATGGTGACCAGGAACTAGGGCTCTGTCCAAGGTCACAAATCCAGAGAAGTTCATTCCTTTGGTCTCTTGTAGTTTTACTAAGAACCAGACCTTCACCTTGCGATGAAATCACTTGCTTCTGCCAAAGAGTGCTGCATGGCCTGCTAAAGGCCCTCTTTTAGCTGCCAGGACTCATCATCAAGTTATCCTTGACAGATTTTAATTTTAGTAAAAGTAATTTGCCAAATATGAATTAGACTGATGGCCAGCTTTCAGAACAGCCTCTAATAGTTCATAATGTCCATGCCACCCAGGGGATTCAAGATGACTTTGCCAAAGATAATTATTACAGAATGTAGGAGCTGATCACGAGGGGTAATTAAATGTCTTGTTCATGTATATTCCCTGCTTTGAGGAAAGAGATGAGGTACTCCTAAGAGAGGTTATAGGTTTCTGGGAAAGGTAACTTTCCTTAGCAGTTTAGAATGACTTCAGGATTTTAACCTAATTCAACAAGTTTCTACTCAGCCCAGAGATAAGTCCCATGAGGAAGAGAGGTGTAAATATCCAAATAGCAAGAGAGAAACTTACAGTTTAATTACAAGAAAAAGGCTGGCTGGGTGTGGTAGACCACACCCGTAATTCCAGCACTTTGGGAGGCTGAGGCAGGTAGATCACAAGGTCAGAAGTTCAAGACCAACCTGGCCAATATGGTGAAACCCTGTCTCTACTAAAAATACAAAAAAAAAAAAAGTAGCTGAGCGTGGGGGCACACACCTGTAATCCCAGCTACTCAGGAGGCTGAGGCAGAAGAATCACTTGAACCCAGGAGGCAGAGGTTACAGTGAGCGGAGATTGTACCACTGCACTCCAAGGGCTAACATGAGAAGTCTTTTATTAAAAGTGCAGCTTTGGAGAGAGATAGACCTGGACTCAGATTCTAATCCCAACACTAGTTTTGAGAACTTAGGCAACGTTTCTAACCCCTTGCAGTTGATTCCTTAATCTGGAAATTGAAGGGAATAGTTATCTTTACAGATACTTGAACTGTATCAACTAAGAGTTTATAAGAAATAATGAATGCAAAGTACATAGCCCAGACCTTGGCAAGTGTCACTGAACCTATTAAAGACTTTTGTTCGGCAGAGCATATGGATGGGCAGGCCAGGGCTCAGGCCACCAAGTTGCCCTCGCTGCTTCTCCTCCCACCTGTATCTGCTGCATACATTGAATGCACGGGGGATTTTGTTTCATAACTGGAAGGCTGGAAGGAGATATTGGTGCATTGGAGCAAGCTGGCAAGGATAAACAAGGAGCAGCATCTCACATGCCATGCCCAGCCCTTGGCCCAAATGTGAGTCCCGTAGCTATAGGGGTTGGGACCAGAAGCCAGCCAAAGCTTTTATGAGCCACTCTGCTGGTATTTGCAGGCCATGAGAGAGTGGCATGGGCAGGGGACAGGATTCTCCCATCCTGTGCCACCTCTAGCATGGCCGGGAGCTTTGGGATGTTTGGAGGGAGTACATCTTGTACAGGCATTGATCGGGGTGGCTGGCCATGGCAGGCAGAGTCAGGCCCACGCTACTTGGTGATGGGGCTGGACCAGGTCTGTGGCTCATGAGACTGTCTTTGTGGGACTCAGAAATATCGGGAGGGGATATTGGGAGGATTATGCTCCTCTCTCAGCAGGCGGCTTGAATTAAAGTCTAACTTGGGACCTCTATTCCTATCCACAGCCTGGAACAGATAGATGGCATTGGGTTTGTACCTCATGCTAACCACAATGTGATTCAGCCTCAGAATGAGAGAGTTGTAGCTTTCGAATGAGAAAAACACATGCAGCATCTGGCACGTGACACTTGCTTAACAAGTACCATCGGCCTTAAGGGTCATGTTTCCAGTTTCAGGGAGGGTAAAGAATAGGATGTCTTAGAAAACTCAGGCAAATGTCTATTCATTTATCTGTTCATTCAACAAGAATTTATTGAGTGCCTACATCTACTTTTTATGTGTGTGTGCATGCATACTATATACAAAACATCCAAATCCTGCCCAGGAGGAGGCCTGGGAGAATGGGGTGAGCCCTGCATCTGGGAACGTGGATCCCAGTGGAAGAGGCCTGCATGTGCATCAGCAGGTACAACCCAGGCAGAGACTGCTAAAGCTGCGACAAGGAGGACGAACCAAGCAGAGTGAAAGCACTGGAGTGGTGTGCTTGGCTTTCTGGGGAGAAGGCCATTAAGTTGAGTCTTGAGGAGCTCCCCTTCCACAAGCGGAGATCTGGGAAGGCAACCGCCTAATTAGAGGAGTGAGCAAGAAAACACAGGGTAATTTCAAGGGACCAAAAATAATTTGTTTTACATGTGGTACATATCCACCGTGGAATACTACACAGCCATGAAAAAGAATGAAATCGTGTCTTTTGCAGCAACATGGATCCAGCTGGAAGCCATTCTCCTCAGCAAATGAACACAGGAAGGAAAACCAAATACTACTTAAAAGTGGGAGCTAACCATTGAGTACACATGGAGACAAAGATGACAGGATTAGAAACTGGGGACTGCAAGAGGGAGAAAGGAGGGAGAGGCAAGGGTTAAAAACCACCTGTTGGGCACCATGCTCACTATTTGGGTGGTGGGTTCAGGAGAAGCCCAAACCTCAGCCTCACACGATAGCCCCGTGTAACAACCTGCACATGTACCCCCTATTCTAAAATAGAAGTTGAAATATTTTTAAAAAGTTGAAAAATTAAGGATAAATAATTCATAGCAATTAAAAAAATTATTTTGGGCCAGGCGCAGTGGCTCATGCCTGTAATCCCAGCACTTTGGGAGGCTGAGGCAGGTGGATCACTTCAGGCCAGGAGTTCGAGACCAGCCTGACCAACATGGCGAAAACTCCATCTCTACTAAAAATACAAAAATTAGCCGGGCATGATGGCAGGCACCTGTAGTCCCAGCTACTTGGGAGGCTGAGGCAGAAGAATTGCTTGAACCCAGGAGGTGGAGGTTGCAGGGAGGCGAGATCATGCCATTGCGCTCCAGCCTGAGCGACAGAGTGAAACTCCGTCTCAAAAAAAAATTTATGTTGATAACAGCCTTGTTGGTAGGAGGGGAGAAGAGGGGTGCTGTGAGTGAGGCAGGCTGAGGTTCGTGTACAGAAAGCCTGGCGGCCTTTCTGGGAAGAGTGGGGACTCTGGAGGCGGGCGTGCATGGTGGCAGGTGGCCCACTTTGGGGGAATCACATCTTGCAGGGCTCCTGGGCTTGACAAGAACACGTGCCTCAAGGAGAGGTGTGGTAATTTACCTTTGGAAAGGACTTGGACGGAAGCCTCTAAGGCTCTGTTCTGGTATGAACTGTAAGAATTGTGCATGCCCTGGCTCTGAGATTGGCGGCTTCTCTGTCTTTGAGGAGCAAGGTCTCAGGTTTCCTTGTTTGTCTGTTGTTTCCTTCATTATCTCCTGATGACCTGCTGCTGCTGTGAAAATATGACTGGCTGGAGATGGGTGGGTCCAGCAGTCACATCGGGTGCCAGAGTCTGCCCACCCTGGCTTCTCCAGCTCCCTGACCCCCAGATAATGTTTTAAGAGGTGTCTGACACATAGACATCAGACAAACACGTGCAGGAATTGGAAGCCAGATTTGCTGCAGCCCAGGCAGCTCATGAATCGCATGTCTGTCTCCTCTCCATCAAGATTTTCTTTCAAATTGGGTGCATGACTACCGTCCAAAAGGGAGCGTCTCAATGCAGAACAATTTAACTGGGGATAGTGGAAAATTGGATCAGCCAAAGCCTGTGCCCCACAGCCCTGTGGCCACAATTGCCCCCTACCCATTCAGAGCACTAAGGGCCACCCCGTTAGCATGTGTCTCCCTCATCTTCACAAGGACCAAAGCACGCGTCATAAGGGACTTATGAACCACTAATATGGTTTGTGAATTTATTGCTTTCTCATTGCTCTCAACTCAGAATTGTCGGGTTCTCCTCCTCTTCCTCCAGGGCCCCATTTTTCTTGGACAGCTCTTCCAGGCCAAGACTTAGAGAGCGCTGGAGGTGGAGGTCCCACCCTGAGACGTGGGATAGTTCATGCCAACCCCTTGGCTGAGCAATAGCCAGGGAGAGAGCTCTTGTCACAATGCCCGGTGGGCTAGGGAGGGAGAGGAAGCTCAGAAGAGGCGCCAGAACCCTCTTGCAGAGCCTGCCAGGCACTTTTCACAAACACATCCTCACAAACAGCCACAGATGGCCTCTTTCATGGAGCACGCCCAGAGAGTCCCCAGGTGACAATGAGGCTCCTGCCTTAGCTGCAAAAGGCCATTTCCCCACCATCAGTGAGGAAGCTCTCTGCTTCAGTTACATCTTTCCAGGCCAATAAAATGCATATTGCAGCTCTGAGCTCAGGCATGCAATCTCACAGAGTTGCTCCAATTTCCATCCACAATGATTTTGTTATGCCAAGATATTTTACTTCCGATTAACCTGAAACAGTTTTTAAGTCTCTCTTTGCATTGAGAGACTCAAGGAAGTCACTGGATCAGTAGGTGGGCAGTTTTGGGTAACAGATACAATCTTGGGTGGGGACTTGAGCTAAGGTTCTTAAGAGCCCTGTCCCAAGATTTCAATTGTTTCTCATTCAGTCTTTCCTATTAACTAAAATTTAAGTATTCCTTTGCAGACAAAATATCTGTAAAAGATAATGTCTGTGCCTCACTCATGCCTCCCTGGGTCTTATCATCATAATGTAGACTTCCAGCTACCCGAGGTCTTTTTCTTTGCATGTTACAAGGCCTGATAAGCAGGATAATCTTCCCTCCCACCATGGACAGCCCATGATGGGAGGCTGCCTTGAGTCAGTACAAATGCCCCAGCTCCTCTGTCCTCAGGGCAGTTAAGTCTGAGGAGTGTGCTCTACACTGCTCTCAGGATTCCCCAGAAGTGATGCAGGGCAGATGAGCCCAAAATTGGAGCTTAGCCTGGGAGAATTCTTGGCTTCCCCCAGGAAAGAATTCGAGGGCAAGCCGGTGGTGTCAGACAGAAACTTTTCTTGAAGCAGCTGTGCACAGCAGCAGCAAGGGCCTTGCAGAGCAGGACCACCCCAGCTCAGGGCAGTTCTGCAGCCACGTTTATCCCACCTTTAATTATACGCAAATTAAAGGACGGTCTATGCAGAGATCCCTAGTATGAGGGTGGTAACTTCAGGATCATCAGGTCATTGCCATGGACAGGGGCGTTAACGGCTGGGTGTTGCCATGGTAACGGTAAACTGACATGACCCACTAGTGGGCGTGTCCTATGGAAAGCTACTGCTGCAGAGTTCCTGTTTCAGCCAGTCCTCAGTTTGTTCTGGTGTCCTGGTCCCGCTTCTGGAGTCAGGTTGCACATCCTACCTCAGAAGGATCACGCTCCAGTTGCCCACATTACTGTTACCTCCTGTAACTGTCTCATTTATTGTGATGATTATTTTTTGAGAGAGGGTCTGGCTGTCACCCAGGCTGGAGTGGAATGGCATGACTCTGACTCATTGAGGCCTTGACTTTTCCAGCCTCAAGTGATCCACTCACTTCAGCCTCCCAAGCAGGTGGGACTGCAGCTGCATGGCACCACACAGGGCTATGTTTAAAATATTTTCTGTGCAGATGGAGTCTCACTGTGTTGTCCAGGTTTGTCTCCAACTCCTGGGCTTAAGTGATTCACCACTTCAGCCTCCCAAAGTGCTGGGAGTACAGGCATGAGCCATCACATTCAGCCTTTTTATTCAGTCTTTTTTTTTTAAGAGGGTCTCACTGAGTTTCCCAGGCTGGAGTACAGTGACGCAATCACAGCTCTTAGCACAAACTCTTGTGCTCAAGCAGTCCTTCTGCCTCAGCCTCCCATGTAGCTGGGACTATTGGTGTGCACCACTACCTGGGTAATTTTTTTAGATTTTTTTTTATAGAGGTATGGTCTTGCTATGTTGCCCAGGATGGTCTCGAATTTCTGGGCTCAAGCCATCCTCCCACCTCAAATTCCCGAAACTCGGGTTACAGGCTTGAGCCACTGCACCCGGCCCCTATCTCACTTTTCTGTTTCCTACCTGTGTTTCCTGGGGTCACTTTCCAGATACTTTTGTTTGTTTTTTGAGACAGACAGTTACTCTGTTGCTCAGGCTGGAGTGCAGTGGTACGATCTCGGCTCACTACAACCTCGGCCTCCTGGGTTCAAGTGACTCTCCTGCTTCAGCCTTCCAAGTAGCTGGGATTACAGGTGCTCGCCACCACACCCAGCTAATTTTTGTATTTTTAATAGAGACAGGGTTTCACCATGTTGGTCAGGCTGGTCCTGAACTCCTGATCTCAAGCAACACCCGCCTCAGCCTCCCAAAGTGCTGGGATTACAGGTGTGAGCCACTGTGCCTGGCCCCAGATTCATTTTTTACTCGTGAATTTTTGTTTCAGGATCTGTTTTTGAGAGAATGAGAAAGAAAACTGCCATCAGGAGACATGGAACCTCCAGGCTGGGTTTTGCTCTGGTTACAAAGCACAGGACCGGGTGGATTTCTGAAATCCAGGCAGTGCTCCTCACCAGACATGTAACAGACAGGTCTCCATGGAAAATAATTCAAATGTTGGCCTTAAGGTTCAGCAAATTACGTACAAAGTCTTCATGATGCCCCTTGTGGAATTTGCTTTATGAGGTGGGGAAATCTTTGCCCTGAAGGAGTGAGCTACATGACTCCAGCCACTTTGCTGAATGGATGAGCTCCTCACAATTCATGGGACCTATGGGATCAGGGCAGAGGGACCATAATAGGAAGTCATGTGTCCTGACAGCCCAGGCAGACCTGCTGGGTGAGGGTCAGCCAAGTGCTTAACCATTGGTTAAATTTCCTTCTATCACCTGCTCATTGAGGCTCTGCTCTGTGCATTGCACTCTGTGGATCATACAGGAGAAAAGGGAGGAGAGACAAAGGACCAGCCCTGCAAGGGCTTATCATTTTCTGGAGTCTGGGAAAATTCTGGAAGCAAAATACTTAACTGGAAGTCAGGAAACTTGAGACCTTGTACCTTGTCGATTGCTGCGTGATTTGGGGAAAGTTACGTCCCTTCTCTGAGTCGTAAATTTCCATATGAAAAATTAAGGCAGAGGATAGATGATCTTTAATTTCTCTCCCAACTCTGAGTTCCTATTCCTATATTTTGAAGGAAAATTTAAATTTTTTTCTGAAGTTTTGGTAATTTGAGTCTGTAAGATAAATGTAATGCACAGATTACCAGGGGGGAAAAAGGCATAAAAAATTTATTAGCATTCATATGGGAACAGGAGTCATACAAAATATAAAAACCTCAAACAAATGTCATGACAGTTGATGGCTTTTAACGAGTTTACGGAAAAAATAGGAGCTTGGATCATGGCAAAAAGGATACAGCAGGGAGAGAAGAGGAGCAGAGGCCTGATTAGCAAGGGCAGTCTTGGTATACAGCTGGAGCCTCCCAGGTGGCAGCCCTCAGACAGGGTGGGTGGCAGTTTCTGGTAAATGTTTCTCTGCAAGACCTTTAAAGGCGTCAGCCTCTCAGTTAATCTTTCCTGGACCTTGACAAGGAGGGCTTCAGAGAAAGCCTTCCACATCTGTTGTTTACATCCTTTTATTTCCCCTTCAGGTGCAAATCTGCCCCACAAAAGACAGCTTTGCAGGGCTCTTTGTGTCTGCAGGCCCTCTAAATAGCCAGCTCAGAATATGTCTAAGACATATTTTGGGATGAAGCATTTCAGTTTTCTGACATTTCATAATTCAAGCTTAAAATAATTTAAAGTTACTGGAATTTTACCTGATTCTGAGCCTAGGGAGGAACATGGCTATGCAGCCCAAGTCATGCAGCACGCAGCTTCTGCCTTTTTCTGCTTATAAATAATTATAACCAAACAGTGCCAGAGACAAGACCCCCTCAGGTCACTAGCCCTCTTCCTGGAGTGGAGTAATCTTCCTTGGAATGGAGCAGTGTGTAACTGATCAGCTTGCTGCAGCTCTGCCCTGGTCTCCTGTGGAAAGTGCCCTGATCTCCCATATGTTTCTGTCTTTGCCTTTAGCAGTGAAACAAATGCCAGCTCTCCCCATTCATTTGGGGTCGGTGTCTCCCAGGCGGGCGTCCTCAAACTGTCTGCCCAAATGAACTCCACCCTTAATCATATCTTCTGAACCTCATTCTTTAAGGTTGGCAGTTGCCTTTAATCTCTTGGCAACATTTTGTATATTCTGGATTCTAGAGATGAGGCCTCGACATAAAGTTTAAAAAGTAGTAAAAAATATATATTTTATATTTGTATTCTATGACATAATCATTGAGCTAACATATTTAAGGTAGGTACCCTAATATTAAATATCATCATCATTCACAGATAAGTTGATCAAAATCTATTGATGGGTATTTAGATTTTTCTGATTTTTTTACTATTACTTGTTAAGACGTGCTCTGAATGAAAAAACCACCTAAACAGGCTTTGTGTGAGCAATAAGGCTGTTTATTCACCCAGTGCAAGTGGGCTGAGTCCGAAAAGGGAGTTAGGGGAGTGCGGTGGGATAGGAGTTGGTTTTACAGGTTTGGGATAGGCAGTGGAAAGTTACAGAAGCTAAGTTCAGGGTGGTTTTTGCAAGCCGGAGGGGTATTGCAGGCAGGGAGTGGTGTCACAAGATCCAAGGTCCAGTGTTACAAAGTTGGCTTATCAGTTGAGGCAGGAATGGTTGAGGCAGGAACAATGGCAGAATGTTGCAGGGTCAGTTAATCAGGCTGCAGGGTCCACAAGGTTGACTCTGACTTTCTGGCTCTGGGAGTCCATCTGGAGACATATGTGTGGGTCACAGGGGTCACCGTGGCTTAATTAGGGTGTGGCCCATGGTGCAGTCAGTTCAAAGAACCTTGCATTCCTGTCTTTTTATATTAATAATGTAAAAGAAATAAAAAGTGGAGGGCAGTGAAATTTTGGGGGGCAGTAGAGAAGGGTAATAGGCTTCTTTGAGTGGGACTGGGGGCAGCGTCAAAACCTAAAAATGGGAGAGATTTTAGACTTCCAAGAGATTACTTCACTGCAATAAACATCCATTTGGATATATATTTATTTAATTTTAATTAATTTATTAATTTTAGAGATAGGGTCTTGCTATGTTGCCCAGGCTTGATTCACACGCCTGGGCTCAAGCAATCCTCCTACCTCAGCCTCCTGAGGAGCTGGGGCTATCAGTGCTCACCACCATGCCTGGCTTTTTTTTTTTTTTAAGACAGAGTCTTGCTCTGTCGCCCACGCTGGAGTGCCGTGGTGCAGTCTCAACTCACTGCAACCTCTGCTCCCAGGTTCAAGTGATTCTCCTTCCTCAGCCTTCTGAATAGCTGGGATTACAGGTAGGGTGCCTGGCTAATTTTCGTATTTTTAATAGAGATGAGATTTCACCATGTTGACCAAGCTGGTCTCGAATTACTGACTCAGGTGATCTGCCCGCCTCAGCTTCCCAAAGTGCTGAGATTACAGGTGCCCACCACCACACCCAGTTAATTTTTTTATTTTTAGTAGAGATGGGGTTTCGCCACATTATCCAGGCTGGTTTTAAACTCCTGACTTCAGGTGATCTGCCTCCCTCGGCCTCCCAAAGTGCTAGGATTACAGGCATGAGCCACCGCGCCTGGCCAGCCTGGCATATTTTTTATACTTGATGTTTCTACAGGGTAAAATAGCTATAGATGGTAATGGTAGGACAAAGGATAAAATTTAAAATATTAACAGATATAGCCACATTGCTGTTCAGGGATGTCTTTAGTGAGAAAGAAAAACAAAATTTTAAGTGAGAAATGTGAACCCCTTTAAATTTTTAGACCCAGAGAGGAATTTAAAATGCAACAAACAGCCATAACCCCTGGAGCTAAGTAATTTTCTCTTGAAGCCAATTACTGTGTGGGCTCTAGACTAACTGACACCCCATAGCCATAAAATGCTCTAAGAGGACACCTTAACTCATACCGTATAGGTCAACAGTGTACAGTCAATCTCTAATCAATGTTATCTCTGTAAACCAGTGAGAACTTCTGTCAAACAACTTTGTATCAGCCCAACCCCTGTTCCTGTTGACTTTAAAATCTGCTTTTGAAAGAGGCTGACCAAGCACTCCCCAAGGCACCTGGGAAGTGTGTCTCCGGCAGCTGTCCTCACCTTGGTTCAACTAAACTCTTAAAATACTATTTTGCAGCTGGGTGCTGTGACCCACACCTGTAATCCCAGCACTTTGGGAGGCCAAGGTAGGTGGATCACCTGAGGTCAGGGGTTTGAGACCAACTTGGCCAAAATGGTGAAACCCCGTCTCTACTAAAAATAGAAAAATCAGCTTGGTGTGGTGACAGGTTCCTACATGGTGACAGGCTCCTGTAATCCCAACTACTCGGGAGGCTGAGGCATGAGAATCGCTTGAACCCAGGAGTAGAGGTTACAGTGAGCCGAGATCGTGTCATTTCATTCCAGC
Source organism: Cacajao melanocephalus (assembly GCA_963573385.1). Taxonomy (NCBI): domain Eukaryota; kingdom Metazoa; phylum Chordata; class Mammalia; order Primates; family Pitheciidae; genus Cacajao; species Cacajao melanocephalus. The sequence continues at coordinate 50,314 of CAUYLG010016966.1, forward strand.
CTGGGTGACATGAGGGAAACTCTATCTCAAATAAATAAGTAAATAAATACTACTTGGCCCACAGCTTCTTCCTTTTAGGTTGACATTAGTTACCATATCTTTGTTTACAATGACAGGTTTAAAGAAGGTAAAACGTAGTCAAATACATGAAAAATAACACTGCATTGTGTTTTGATTTTATATCTTCCAGTGTGAGTGCCATTTACCATAATTTTTGGTTTTGGCCAGTTTATTCTGTTTTCTGTTAACGCCTTTTGTTTTTGATTTGCAAACGTATTTGTGTAATAAGGCTTCTATGTGTCTATAAATATTTTACAGTTCTCTCTTTTTTTAATCTTGATTTTTGCTATTCAGAAATTTAAAATTTATAACATAATCAAATTTGTCACAACTTTTCCTCACTTTTAGTTTTGATGTGAAAATTAATGTCTTTTTTTTCTCAGACAATAAATACATTCCCTTACATTTTTTTTTCTAGTGCTTTTATGGTTTCCTTTTTGTATTTAAATCTTTCATCATTTATAGAAGTTTATTTTGGAAAAAATAAAAAATTCCAATAGATTTCTGGTTTTAGCAATAACCATGGTTGTAGGTTTCTGGGTTTCAAGACTGCTGTGGACTGGGGAGGGGTAATACGGAGCAAGTCAGAATCACAAAGCTCACCAACCTACCAAGACTCACCTGCTGTTCTTGAGTAAATACGACTCACATTTTTGCAAGTCTTTGGATAATTTCTAGAGTCTGGAAGAGTTATTTTGATGTTTTTTTTCCCAGTGTTCTCATTGCTTTTAAGAAGAAATCAAGTTTTAGAGGTCTTTGAGATTTTGGATGTTTCTGTATTCTATTTTTAAATTTTAAAAAATCTGTTATCTCTATGTAAATTATTTTAGTTTCCAGTATATCATATATGATAATAGACTCATCCTGCCATTTCTCTTCCCATTAATACTATATTTTTGTTCATTTATTTTACCAAATTAATTTTAGAATACTGCCTTCATGATCTGAAAATAAATCCTTTGATATTTGAGACTGTTAAAAAGATGGATTTATATGGAAAGAATTACAGTCTCTAGGGGTTTTGATTAAATATTCCATTTCAGGAACATAATATGGCTCTCCATTTATTCAAGTTTTTTTTTTCTGCTCCTTAGTAATTTTTTTTTTTTTTTTTGCTTATTTTACAAAGGTCCCACACATTTATTTATGAGTTTATTTTAGCTACAAATGAGCTACTACTTGGTTATGTCTTCAGTAGTCTAAAGCCATTTTTCAGAATTCATTTAGTTCTTCAGGGGCCAAATTAGTGAGTGAAATGAATGTATAATAGGGACCATTACCCCTGCATTCCTAAGACCTTTAAGGGTGGCACTAATCCCATCTCCCCACCAACCCTTAGAATGTGGTATTGTTTCATAGGCATTATTTTGGCCAGTGATGGAGCTTCCACTTGGCCTTCCCCATTATGGCCTCTCCTTCACCAAATGTCAAGAACTCAAAATGGGGATTGACTCAGGGGCTGCATGCACTCTGGGATGGGCAGTCTCTGAGGGGACCTCCACAGCACTCTCAGCATCTGGGACAGAAAGCTTCCTGCTAAGTAAGGCGGTCTTGGTGGTGTATCTTTCTGTTCATTGCATAATTTGATCTCATTTATTTCAAATGTTTATGCATGTCCCTGGATATAAAAATAAATACACAAACATTTCCAAAAATGTACAAGAAAATACTGTAATCAAGTATCTTAGCTTCAAAATGCATTTAGAACTCTTTTTTTTCTAAGCTCAGAGATTAGCCTTGCAGTACGCTCTGAAACTTGTGTTCCTCTCCCTTTCCCACCAGACACTCCCTTGCACCGTGCATGCTTATCTAACTGCATGCTTGCTTAACACTCCCAGAGGCTCGTCTTAAACCAGGCGCCGGCTCCCCATTGTGGAATCCTCCTACTTAGGGGGAGTCATGAACAATGAGTTCTCCACCACTAGGCTGCAGTCAGGATAATGACAAGTAGACCTCCAGATGCCAGAGACAGACCTCAGAAAGAGACATGCAGATGCTTACCCTGTACGACCCCCTCATGTTTCTTCTTATACTAAGTTTCCCTTCTTACACTCTTCACCCAGCCTGCAATTGAAGATGGTTTCTTCCTGGCTTGAGCCCAGCCTTCTCCCCAGCTGCTGGCATTAGGAATAAAAGTTACTTTCCTTTCCCCACACCTCGCCTCTTGTATTCAGCGTGACAGGTGATGAGCAGCTGGGCCTGAGTTCACTGCAACATCATGTTCTAAAACCTATCAGTTGAGGGGGGATTATTTTATCTATAAAACTATCTCTGTCTTATTTTGGGTTCCTGCAGAAGGAGACTCTGATGCAAGGACTTGTGATTCTATCTTCCTGGAGACAAATTGAGGAAGCACAAGTGAGGGAGTGGGGAAATGAGACAGGGAGCGGAGAAAGCTGATGAAGGTTGCTCATGTGAGTGGGTTACTGGGAATCCACCTGGCTGGGGACCCTTTAAGGAACTCCATGGAACACACCTAGAAGTGCCCCACCAGAAGGTGGGGAGGTGGAAGCATTTATTCACTGACACCCATCACTGTTGGTTGAGGGTTGTCCCTGTGGCCCTGCCCCTGAAGTTCTGGCATTTGTCCTCACTTAGTGGAGCAAATACTGGTGGTGCTGGAGAAACTCCAGGCAGAGAAGCAGAAAGGGGCAAATGCTTGAGGTGGGAGGCTGTCACCAAGCTGGGAACCAGCTATCACTGGTTCAGGTGACTTCAGGTGAACCGAGGGGATTGGTCCCATCAACAGTGTCTGCTATAACCTAATAAATGATTCTAAAAAGTCACAGGTCTCCATATATATTTGGAATGGAAAAGTGGTTTGCCTAAGTTTCTCCAAGCCAGCCTGGTATGGTGGCGAGGATAATCTGTATTGGCAAGGGTCCTTTTCAGATCTAATGTTTCAACATGATTCAGAAATGTCTGACAGCACACCTCTAGTTCTACTAGCCAAGCGTCATTGTGAGACTGCCTTTTAATGCACGGATGCCCCATTCCATGTTGCTGTGATTGACTGAACGTAATTAGGGAAGCCTTCTTGATGAGAATGCTCTTAAAAGAAATTAAAAGACAATTTGATCCATGGCAAATACATTCTCTCAGGTGATTTAATGTGACAGGCAGACCAAACTGACCTAAAAACTTAGAAAACTTTAAAAAATTAATTTTGATTTCTAAATTCAAATTGGCTACAGTGAATTAGTCAGGGAGTTTAGAGAGAGAGAGAGCATGGTTTGTGTCCCCACTGTAGCCTAACCTTGTGACCGAGTTTCAGTGCCGTGGGTTTAGGTGTGCTTGTTCTAAACACTGTCCTTGATGTCTGGCAGTTCACATGGGCACTTGCACATGTGAGTGTCCAGCTCAGTTCCATGCCACCTGTGGGAAAGGGCAGCAGGCCCACAGGAAGTGTCATGTATTGTGGGCACTTTGTAACATGACAGGGCAGCTGGGCAGAGACACTAGTGATTCCTAATCATTGGCACCTCCCATTTCTCACCTAGTATATTTCTGTCCACCCCATGAACCTTGGGTTGTCCTCATTCTAGGGTCTCTTCTGCAATCTTTATCAAATCCACAAGAAGATATAGGTTAGGGCTGATTGACAGGCAGAGAGGAGACACAATAAGTGTCTTCTGAATGGGATTGTGTTTCGAATTTGCCCAAAGTGAGGAGTATCTATTGGAAGGAATGCTAACGCTACATTCAGAGTATGGAGCCCCAGTAAATAACCCCCAGTGAGTACTCTCCCAAGGTCCTGGAGCTTTGCAAGGTCTTTCCCAGTCATGCTGGCTTCTTGACTGGGAGAAGCCCGGCGAGGATTTGCGTGCAGAGCTAATGTCTTAGCCACCCACTCTTGGCAGAGCAAGGACACCTGCTCCATGTGTTTGCTTTCATTATTAATAACATGTTCACGTTTCCGGTGAATATCATGCCAAATTAGCCTAATTATGTATGGCAGCTAATTTTCTGAGTGATAGACAGGTATTCAGAGGCTTTAAAAAAAATCGTGGTGAAGACTCAAATTACAGCTGCGAGGCTTTGTTGGGGTGTGGGGAAGGAAGAGAGGTGGCAATTCTGGTGGGCTTCTAGGGAAAATCCCGTCACAGAGGGAGGAGCTTGGTCTTTATACTCTAGAAGCTCACTGGAGAATGTGCCAGTAAGCTTCTAGAATATAAAGACACTAGATGTATATATAAAGACCTTCAGCATATAAAGAATACATTCAGAATATAAAGACACTAGCTTTATATATAAAGACCTTCAGCAACAACTTGCCCACAGGGTCCTTTTCTAGACAAACTTCCCATTGCTTCCTCTAAACGTCTCTATACCACATCTGAGTGATTGCCCGATCCAGGTGCTTTTCACATAGGTTCTTAGCTGCCAACTCCAGACAATTGCTCACGGCCACCAGGAGCACCGCCGACACTGGGACCACATCTCGCTAACATGAAACACCGTGTGCTCAGCTCACAGTGTCTGCTGTATCTGCCCACTTTCCCACTGTTCTCTGTCTCTGAGGCTCCAGCCCCATCTCAGCATCATCTTTTTCTACCTTTAAAACTCCAGTGCTGTCTTAATGCTGTCCCTGTTACCGCTCATTTTCTCTCTACTCTTTTATTTTTTTTAAAGGATCTCTGTCCCACAAGCTGGACAGAGTCTCCTTTTGCAGGTACTTAAAATAAGACAGAGATAGTTTTTTAGATAAAATAATCCCCCCTCAACTGATAGGTTTTAGAACATGATGTTGCAGTGAACTCAGGCCCAGCTGCTCATCACCTGTCACACTGAATACAAGAGACGAGGTGTGGGGAAAGGAAACTAACTTTTATTCCAAATGCCAGCAGCTGGGGAGATGGCTGGGCTCAAGCCATGAAGAAAATAATGCAGCAGGATGATCAGAGCTCACTGCAGCCTCTACCTCCTGGGCTCAAGTGATCCTCCAGCCTCAGACTCTTGAGCTGGCCAACATGCAGAAACCCCATCTCTACTAAAAATACAAAAATTAGCCGGATGTGGTGGCACACACCTGTAGTCCCAGCTACTCAGGAGGCTGAGGCAGGAGAATAACGTGAACCCGGGAGGTGGAGGTTGCAGTGAGCTGAGATTGTGCCACTGCACTCCAGCCTGGGTGATAGAGTAAGAATCCATTTCAAAAAGAAGAAAGAAGAGAAGAAAGAAAGAGAGAAAGAGAAAGAAGGAAGGAAGGAGAGAGTGAGAGAGAGAAGAAAGAAAGAAAGAAAAGGAAGGAAGGAAGGAAAGAAGGAAGGAAGGAAAGGAAGGAAAGGAAGAAAGAAGGAAGGAAAGAAAGAAAAGAAAAAGAAAGAAATAAAAGAAAAGAAAAGAAAGGAAAGAATGAAAGAAAGAAAAGAGAATGAAAAAAATAGGGCAGTCGCTGATCAAGTGACTCTGGCCATGGTGCTGAAACAGGAGTTTTTTATTAACATGGAGAGATTTTTATTTATTAATTTTTCTTTTTTCTTTTTAAATCTTAACTTTTATTTTAAATGTAGTGGGGTACATGTGCAGGTCTGTTACATGGGTATACTGTGTGATGCTGAGGTTTGGGGTATGATTGATCCCGTCACCCAGATAGTGAGTATAGCACTCAATAGAAAGTTTTTCAAAGCTTGTTTCACTCCCACCCCCACCTCTAGTAGCCCCCAGAGTCTGTTGTTTTCATCTTTATGTCTATGTGCATCCAATGTTTAGCATCCATGTATAAGGGAGATATGTAGTATTTGGTGTTTGTTCCTGCATTAATTTACTTAGGATGATGGCCTTCAGCTCAATCCATGTTGCTGCAAAGGACATGATTTTATTCTTTTTTATGGCTGTGTGGTATTCCATAGCATATGCATATATCGCATTTTCTTTAGCCAGACTACCATTGATGGGCACCTGGGTTGATTTTATATCTTTGCTATTTTTCGTTTGTTTTGAGACGGAATCTTGCTCTGTCACCCAGGCTGGAGTGCAGTGGTGCTATCTTGGCTCACTGCAACTTCCACCTCCCAAGTTCAAATGATTCTTCTCCTTCAGCCTCTCAAGTAGCTGGGATTACAGGCACATGCCACCAGGCCTGGCTAATTTTTGCATTTTTCGTAGAGGTGGGGTTTCACCATGCTGGCAAGGTTGGTCTTGAACTCCTGACCTCAGATGATCCACCCACTTCAGCCTCCCAAAGTGCTGGGATTACAGGCATGAGCCACCATGCGCAACTGCTATGGTTAACGGTGTTGCAATACACATAATAGTGCAGGGGTCTTCTTAGTAGGATGATTTATGGTAGTTCTATTTTAACTCTTTGAAAAGTCTCCATGCTGTTTTCCGTAGAGGTTGTACTAATTTACATTGCCATTAACAATGTATAAGCATTTTCTTTTCTCCACAATCTCACTAATATCTATTTTTTGACTTTTAAATAGCTTTTTTGACTTGTGTGAGATGGTATCTCATTATTGTTCTGATTTGCATTTCTGTGATGACTAGTAATGATGTGCGTTTTTAAAATATGTTTGTTGGCTGCTTGTATGTCTTAAGAAGTGTCTGTTCATGTTGTTTTCCCACTTTTTAATGGATTTTCTTCCTTGTGGATTTATAAAACAGGATTCTTGAGGTGATCCATTGGTTAGTTGTTTGCCCTTTTGTTGCTGGATAATGGAGCAGTCTGACAGGTTCTTGGGCAGACCAAAGGTGCCAGAATGCTGGGAAGGTTATTTGGGGTTTTAGGATAATGACTATTCATCTATTTATTTATTATGAGGTGGGGTCTTACTCTGTTGCCCAGACTAGAATGGGGTGGTACAGTCACAGCTCACATCAGATTTGAACTCCTGAGTTCCTGCAATCCTCCCACCTCAGCCTCCTGACTAGCTGGGAATACAGGTGTGCACCACCACCCCTGGCTGATTATTTGTTTATTTATTTTGTAAAGACAGGGCCTTGTTATGTTGCACAGCCTGGCTTCAAACTCATAGGCTCAAGTGATCCTCCTCCTGCCTTGGCCTCCCAGAGTGCTGGAATTACAGGCATGAGCCACTGCACCTGGCCTGTTTGCCAATTTAAATGGAAGGATTTTACTATTTGACAATCCTGACAGCTAAGGTGGGGAGTACCAACTGATTACCAAATCTTGCCTGAATAGTAATTTTATTACTATTATTTGATTTTATTACTTTAAAAATACTAAGTAAATGTTAACATTGAAGAACAGAAAAATTTTTATTCATAAGCCTAGCTATATAGCTTCTCTCAAAAAAGTCCGGCCACACTGGATCTGCACTTCTGACTTGTGACTGAGAAGCAGTTATTCTTTTGGACTCAGCAGGTCCTGGCCAAGTGGACAGATTGACTGTGGACAATTCAATGTGTGATCCCTGGGCTAATGCAATTCTTCTGGCCTTGAACACAATGCCTTTGGATTCTTTTGCTTTCCAAGCCCATTCCTGAATGAGGTTAAATGGGCCAGTAGGTGGGAGATATACTGGAAAACTAGACCCTATGAAGAGTCAGTGACTGTAAGATGAGATTCGAAGCCCGTTAAAGCTGATGGCACCTCTTTAAGCTGCAAATGACCCTCCGCCAGGAGCTGGGTGAGGCCGGTCTTTGGTGCAGACTAATCCCAAGAATGTTTCATTGAAACCTCTGCATCACTGGCACTAGGAGGTGATGTGCTGACTTAACTCACACTTTTTCCAGAGGTGAAACACCTGTCCTTCATGCTACAAACTATATCTACAACTTCTCTTGCTTTTAGCCTCAATTATAGGAGTGGCTTGTCGATTTGACTTTAATTCTGAAACCTCCTTGAGACAGTAAGAGTCTGTCACAGAGCTGACAGCTTGGAGGTTCTCACACTGAAGAGCAAATCTCCTCTGCCTCTGGAGTTCTAACCTTCTGCCTGGCAGCCTTTCCCCCAAAAGCCTGAATTCCCAACCCTGTTCTCATTTTCACTAATGAAAAACAGAGATCCAAAAACCTGATTTTTTTTTCAAGAATCAGAGATGAATTGCTGACTGCTCAGTGAAGGGTGGGTTGTATGTTACACACTGGATAAGAGCAGCGGCAACAATAATAAACATTTCCTCATTTTTTTCTCAATTATTTCTGAGGTCCTATTACCATGCCCTGCGGTAGGCTTTGGATGATGGTGAATAAGCCATACAGTCATTCCCAGACTTAAAGTCTTATTAAAAAGCCTGCCTTAGGCTGGGGTGCCTCGGAAGCAGATCCTGAGGCAAGGATTCCAGTGCAAGTAGTTGACTTTGAAGGTGCAGGTAACTCTGGTAGAGAAGTGGTGTAGTGATGCAGAAAAGTGAAGGCAGTCAGTAAAGGGGGTGCTATGAAGCCAGATGTCATAGTGAGCTACTGAAGCTTAAACCTATAGGAAACTAAAAATATGTAAAAATACATACCTCGGAACTATTTTTCCCAAAGGGTAAGAGGTTGGGGTGTTCATACATCAACTACAGAGGATAACTGGTCGAGTGCTGCTGGCAGAGGCTGTTAATTCTTCAGCATTTATGGCCTGCAAGACAACCACCTTCCAGGATTCTGATAAAAGCTTTCAGAACTAGAGACACAGAAACTGACTGAGCCCCCTAAAATGAGAGGCTGTAGAGGGGGGCATTAACAACATCAGCCATAGGGACCAAGGTTCATCAGATATTAACCCAGAAAAACCTACAAAATGACAACCGTGATAAGCTTTCTAAGAAGAGATGTATTTAGGAGGGAGATTTGTCCTGGTCATGTTTATTTGAATAAAAACTGTCCATATGCAGTTTATCAGATGTTTCAAAACTCCCTGAGATTGGGTGACTTGCCAGTCAAGAGCCAGGACTTGAACCCAGGGTTCCAAGGTGGAAGCCCTGCTTAGTCTACCATCCTACTTTTTCCAGAAATAAAACCATCTACTCTTGACTATATGGAGAGTAAAACAGCAGGCAGCTGTGGCCAGAGAGAATTAAAGGACAATGTTGCTGCACCCTGAGGAAAGCCTTTCTTCAACTGCGTAAACATAGCCTGCTATCTCTGTATTCCTATAATTATATACATTTTTTTGGTAGCTCTGCATATTCCAAGAGGTGGAGAAGAGCCATACTACCTCCAAGGGAGAGGAAATCATTTTTTTGCCTCTCTGCCTTTTCATTAACACCTAGAGCAAATCCCAGCCTTCCAATGTCTAGGAAGCTAATAGAAATATCTGGCCCGACTTCCAAGGATTACTATTTTTTATTTCATGAGCTGAACACAATTTTCATGACTGATTATGTGCTGAGCTCCAATATTGCTATTACATAAACCATCTGCAACAAAAATGCTCAGTGATAATGCACCCAAAAATTATAGTTCCAGAGAATTAGGACCAAATGGAATGTTGTGTTTCATAGTTAAAATAAATCCCATTCTGGACATGGGCATCTCAGGAGGGATAAAATCTGGTTTTAGATGCTTCCTGAAACTGGATGGTTTAGTGGACATAAAGGAGATGCTTCTGGATTTTTTCCTGGATAAACAATGAGCAGCTAAGTTAATTAGAGGTTTGAACCTCTGGGAAGAACAGCTTGAAGAGAACCAAGGGCATTTATGCCTGCTTGTCTATGCACAGATGAACCGATCCCAGCTAAGCTGTGCTAGTGCTGTACTGCCTGTTGTAAAATCAGAGGCAAACTCATGTTTCGGAGTGTCCACATTTTCTCTAGGACTCACCAAACATATTTACCCAGGGTGATACCGAGGTCTTTGGAATCAAGTCAGATGCTCTTAATTTGCAATGGCTTTATTTGGAAATAGGAAATTATGACTCATCTTAGAGAAGTTGAACCCTTCATTTAGGTGCATAATTTTTTAACAGTTGAGTGTAAAAAACACAAACTGTTTTTCCTGTGCTCTCAGCCCACCCACAGCAATCAACACAGAAGACTGCTATGGCCTAATGTGTGAAGGTGCCCCCACGGCAAACAAGCAAGCAGTCAGTTTGCAGTAGACACCAGCTGGGGTATCCTCCAATTCAACTCAGTTCTGACACAGCCTAGCTGAAGACAGCATCAGGTTCCACAGGGCAAGGGCTCCATCCCATGAGACAACTTCTGCCTTCAAAGCCAGATGGAAGCCCCAGGTTATTTTGCTTGTGCTCTGATTGCCCAGCTACAAGTCAGGGTTTCTGTGAGCCCCTCTTTGGGTTTGATTCATTTGCTAGACTTGCAGAACTCAGGGAAACACTTGTTTATCAGCTTATTTTAAAGAATATTACAAAAGATGCAGATAAACAGATTCATAGGGTGATACGTGAGGGAAGGAACATGGAGCTCCCATGCCCTTCCTGGTGCATCACCGTCTAAGAACCTTCACATGTTCAACTCTCTGAAGTTAGTCTTTTTGGTTTTTTATGGATGCCTCATTACAGAGGCATGATTGATTAATTTATTGGTGATCAACTCATTTCTTCAGTCTCTCCTCCCTGGAGGTTGGGAGTGGGGCTAAAAGTCCCCAACCATTTAGTTGTGCCTTGGTCTTTCCACTGACAACCCCCATCCTGAAGCTACCTAGGGCTGCCAGTCATCAGCCAACTCATTGGCATACAAGAGACATCACTTTGGAAATTTTAAGGATTTAGTAGTCATATGCTAGGAAACAGGCTTGAAGGGGTTGTATGCTAGGAAAAAGGGTTGAAGATTTTTCTCAGTCTGTGTTTTCGTAAGGGAATACCTGAGGCTGACTAATTTATAAAGAAAAGAGGTTTATTTTGCTCACGGTTCTGCAGGCTATACAAGCATGGCATCAGCATCTGCTTCTACGAGGGCCTCGGATAAAAACAGTGGAAGATGGAGGGGAGGCGGTGTGTGCAGAGATCACATGGTGAGAGAGAGGAAGCAAGAGAGCTAGTGGAAGGGGCCAGCTCTTGTTAACAATCAGTGCTTTCGGGAATGAAGTGTGAGGACCCACTCACTCCTGCAAAAAGGACATCAGACCATTCATGAGGAATCCCGCTCCACAGCCTAAACCCTCCCATCATGCCCCACCTCCAACATTGGGGATCAAATTTTAACTTAAGACTTGGTGGGGTCAAACAAACCATATACAACCCATATCAAAGACCAACTCTGCATATTTTTTTTGAGACAGAGTCTTGCTCTGTTGACAGGCTGGAGTGCAGTGGCACGATCTCGGCTCACTGCAACCTCCACCTTCTGAATTCAAGTGAGTCTCCTGCCTCAGCCTCCCGAGTAGCTGGGACTATAGGCATGCGGCACCACGCCCAGCTAATTTTTGTATTTTCGGTAGAGACGGGGATTCACCATGTTGGCCAGGATGGTCTCGATCTCTTGACCTCATCATTCACCTGCCTCAGCCTCCCAAAGTGCTGGAATCACAGGCATGAGCCACTGCGCTGGGCCCTGCGTATTTTATAATATCACAACAGTGCATGCCATGGGCCTGAGGAGACCGGAATTTTAGAGAAACTGAGTTTAGAGATTCTCTCATCTCAAAACAGAAAATAAGTCATTTTGTGAAAAAGACACCTGCATTTGTATGTTTACCACTGCACAATTCACAACTGCAAAGATACGGCACTCACCGAAGTGCCCACCAACTGAAGAGTGGATCAGGAGCACATAGTACGTTTACACCACGGAATACTGTTAGGCCATAAAATATAACAAAATAATGTCTTTTGTAGCAACTTGGGTGAAGCTGGAGGCCATAATTTACTATAGAATAAAAAAACAAATACTGCATTTTCCACTTATAAGTGGGAGCTAAGCTATGGGTATTCAAAGGCAAACAGAGAGGTATAATGAACATTGGAGACTCAGAGGAGAGGGATCATGGGAGGGGGATGAGGGATGAAAAATTACCTATTGGGTACAATGTACACTATTTGGGTGATGGGTACACTGTAAGCTCTGACTTTACCGCTATAGAATTCATCCATGTGACAAAAAAACACTTGTACCTCTAAAGCTATTGAAATAAATAAAGAAATAATAGAACCAAATAAAAGTTACTTGAAATATGAGCAATAAAGATAGAAAGCTTTTACATAGAATCTTGCATCTTTGAGCCTCGGCATGGTCAGCTGTCAATGAGCAGAGGCTGCTCAGGTAGGCAAGTGGGTGCCCCCTGGGCAGCCCTGTGCTCACCACCACCTCCTGCTACGGGTCCCTGAGGCTGAGTGTCATCTGCCATTTTTCACGATACCTGTGTTTCTGCTTTCTCCCTCCTGACCCCTTTACTCGATCACATTCCCTTCTTGGCTTTGCATGCTTTTGGACTTTCAACCTCCTAAATATACGGTCTTCTTTAGGTTCCATCTGTCTTTAACATTCTGCCGTTCTGTCTCTAATCACGCAGCTGGCCTCTTGCAGACGTGGAGTCTCTGACATGATGACTTCAGTGCCATGTTTCTTGAGGGAATGGCTGCTTCCTGATGGTGCTTCATCAAAAGCCACCTGCTCCCCTTATTTGGGTGACTAACTTGAAGCATGGAGTGGAATGCAATGAACTAGACATGTGCATCATTTGGGTTTTATTCCTCTAAAGCAAACAGCCCTAACTCACCCTGGCTGGGGATGAAGTTGATATCTGTTGGTCACATGATGACTGAAAAGATGAGAGTTAGGTGAACTCTTGAACCAGGGACTCCCATGAAGGCACTGGGCCCCAGTTCTCTTCATTCAGTGGCTATTCTCTTCCGTTTTGACTCTAAGATCAAACTCCACTTGTCAGATGACTGCCAGTGGCTCAAATCCCTCATTGTTTCCAGTTCAAGTCTCGTGGAAGAGAGTATGCTTCTCTCCCCAAGAGCCCACTAAAGCCTCATTGCCTCTCCCTGACTCTGACTGTGCCATGCCTGTTCTTTAACTAATTTCCATGTCAATGGGAATGGAATTTACTGGCTGATCAGTCCTGTGTCTCCACTGGACATTCATGGACTGGGAGTGGGAAGGGGTGATTTCCTACAAGGGAATAGGGAAAAAATATCCAAAGAACAGAGAATCGTTGCAGTGTATCAAAAAGCATATGTGTCTATCCATTGCATTTAGGTCTTTTGCCTGGAACAAGTTATCAGAAGACTGTGAGTGCATAGAAACCATTGTTCTTAAGAGTAAGGGCATGCACCCCTGTAATCCCAGTACTTTGGGAGGCCAAGGCCAGTGGATCACCTGAGGTCAGAAGCTTGAGACCAGCCTGACCAACATGGCGAAGCCCCATCTATTTGCTAAAAATACAAAAATTAGCCAGGTATGGTGGTGCGTGTTTGTAATCCCAGCTACTGGGGAGGCTGAGGCAGGAGAATCACTTGAACCCAGGAGGCGGAGGTTTCAGTGAGCTGAGATCATGCCACTGCACTCCAGCCTGGGCAACAGAATGAGACTTCATATCAAAAAAAAAAAAAAAGAGGGTATCATTATGCTTGAATCACTAGTAGTGAAATAAATCATTTATAATAGATATAGCATTATTATAACAACCTCTCAATTTAGTAAACAGTTTTTTAAAAGCAGCATTGAATGAGTGTTTTGATATTAGAAAGACCAAGAGGTATTCTGAATATTTCATCTTCCAGCAGGTTGTCTGGCAGTCTTGGGAGCCGTGGAGTGGCCTTCCTTTGGAGAAGTTCCACATGTGTGACAGTGATGATGGTAGCAGCATGGTGGTTGCCAAAGCACTCAGTACATTAGCTAGTGGCACACACTTCATGCATTCACTACTCAGTGCTTTAGATACACACATACCTTCATTCATTCATTCATTTCATAGTTTTTTAATATCTAGCCTATGTCAGGCTTTACAGAAATGTTTTCTGTAAAGGGTAGATAGTAAATATTTTAGACTTTGCAGGCTACACACAGACTGTATTACATAATCTCTTTTCCTCACCAGCTGTTTAAAAATGTCAAAACCATTCTTAGCTTTGGGGCCACATAAAAACAGGCAGTGAGCTAGATTTGGTGTGCAGGTATTATTTGCTTAACACCTCTAGAATCCAGGTGATATGGATTATTGACTGAATAAAAAAGGTGACGATCTCTGCCCTTATGAAATTTTAATTCTAGTGTTCATTAAATTCTCAGAAAAAGTCTATTCTATTTATCATTTAGCTCTCTTTCAGAGATAAGGAAAGAGAGTAGCTGTTCAAGGTCACAGAACTGGTAAGAAAAGCTAGGCTATGAACCCAGATCTGACTCCCAAGCTTACACTCATGAGCTTTGCGTTTGGCTCCGTCACTGGCTGTGCCATTCCCCACGATGGCCTCAAGTCAATTAATTCAGCAAAGATAATGGAGCATCTACATGTGGGAGGCACTTTGATATGTAAAGATGGATGAGGGAGGTGGTGTTCCAGGAACACCACTGAAAGGTCCAAGGAAAGCCAGAAGCCAGGAATAGAAGGCATTTCAATGAAAATGCTTCCAAGAGGCCAGGTGAAGTGGGGATTGAAGTCTTGCCACGGGGCAGGGAGCGGTGGCTCACACCTGTAATCCCAGCACTTTGGGAGGCTGAGGTGGAAGGCTCGCTTGAGCTCCTGAGTTCCAGACCAGCCTGGGAAACATGGAAAGATGCCTTCTCTACAAAAAATCAAAAATTAGCCGAGCGTGGTGGCTCATGCCTGTAGTCTCAACTACTCAGGAGGCTGAGATGGGAGGACTGCTTGAGCTGAGGAGGTTGAGGCTGCAGTGAGCCATGATCACACATTCTGGCATGGTGAACAAAGCAAGACTCTGTCAAAAAGAAAAAAGAAAGAAAGAAAGATGGAAGGAAGGAGAGAAAGAAAAGAAAGGAAGGAAAGAAGGAAAGCAATGTGGTCACCGGAGTTAGAAACATGGTCTTTTTGTGCCTATAAGAGCTCTTTGGATGGAGACATGAGGATGAAGCCAATTCAGGGTGGATTGAGGAGAGAACGGGAGTGGGAGGAGGTAGAGGTGGGTAGATGGACAACTCAAATATTTTTGAAGACTGGCTACGAAGAGGAGAGGAAGGATAGAACAGACTCTGAAGGAGTGTGTGTGGTAAGCAGAGTTTCTTCTTTTAAAGTTAGAAGATACTAAAGTATTTTTGCAGGTTAATAGGATGTATATCCTATTAAAAGATGAAGGGGATGGTGAAGGTACAGGAGGGGCCGAGAACTAGAGAGTCAGTGGGATCCCTCATTAGAATAAGGGATTGAGGTGCACAGCCAAAGCAGAGCAGTGGGCCTTTCATACAGATGGGGAAGGACCCTTCCTCAGTTGCACAAGGACAGAACGAGGAGGCGGTGATGCTGCAAGGCTCGTAGACTGGGTAGATGGAAGGCGAGTCTCTGTTTAGTGGCTTCTGAGGATTGCATTTTTCTCAAGTCCAGTGTTATGCCCCTGAGCCAATGTGTCCAGAAGGGCGGAAGTTTAGCCTGCCTGGGTAAGAGAGAGAGAGAGACTGAGCTGAACATGTGCAAATTGCCAACTACTCTTATCTTCTGCTTTTATTCTTTGCTGAAAATCTTTCTCATGGGTTTGGAAGACAAAAGAAGCTTGTTCTTAAAAAAGAAAGAAGCATGATATTCAAAGCACAGCATCTCATGTCACAGGACTGAATAGGCTGATAGCCCTTGGGATGTTTCCATTCTGAATTAGGAGCTGTGAGCCAAGTGTCTAACATCCAAGGTCGCAGCAAAAGAATTCCTACTGCGTGAGTCTCCCTGAGTCAGATTTACAAAAATCTTTAAAGAAATTTATCTCACACCGGGCACTGTGGCTCATGCCTGTAATCCCAGCACTTTGGGAGGCCAAGGCGGGCGGATCACGAGGTCAGGAGTTCGAGACCAGCCTGGCCAACATGGTGAAAACCTATCTCTACTAAAAATACAAAAATTAGCTGGGTGTAGTGGCGCATGCCTGTAGTCCCAGCTACTTGGGAGGCTGAGGCAGGAGAATTGCTTGAACCTGGGAGGCAGACGTTGCAGTGAGCCAAGATCACACCACTGCACTCCAGCCTGGTGCCTGGTGACAGAGCAAGACTCTGTCCAAAAAAAAAAAGAAAGAAATTTATCTCTAGCAAGTACCAAGCACATTCAGGCTGCATTGAGCCATCCACCTGTGCTGCTCACAGCTCAGTGTGTCTGTCTCTGCCACACAGATCACCTCAATGGCAGGTGAAAAATAAAATATCCCTGCTGAATTCAAATGTGACTCCTACTAATGTTAGGGCTGGTTTTTCTTCTTAGAGATTCAACCACTGAAGTTTAGTTCTTTATATTTTTCGTATCGCCTAACCTGACCTCTAATTTCGTTGGATGATAGGAACGTAAAAAAATAAAATTGGCCAGGCATGGTGGCTCATTCCTGTAATCTCAGTAGTTTGGGAGGTCAAAGAAGGAGGATTGCTTGGGGCCAGGAGTTCAAGACGGGCCTGGGCAACATAGCCAGACCCCATCTATACAAAAAATTTAAAAATACCCAGGTGTGGTGACATGTACCTGTACTCCCAGCTACTCTGGAGGCTGAGGTAGGAGGATTTCTTGAGCCAGAAATTCCAGGCTGCAATGAGCTATGATTGTGCCACTGTGCTCCAGCCTGAGTGACAGAGCAAGACCCTGTCTCTGAAAAATAAAAATAATTAGAAAATTAAAATTAGTTTGTGTTCCCAATCTGCATTTTTTTTTTTGCTTTATGCTAAGAAATGTAAAATACATTAGAACAAAACTCTTAGGAATTAAAGAAACAGGAGCGTTATCTATGTGAATTATGGAGTTCTGGGGTTGGAGAGGACCTCAGGTTCATGGCTGAACCTCTTCTTGATGTAAGAATCCCTCCTTCATCAGCCTCCAAATAAGGCCAGTCAGGCTGGGCCTGACTCTATTGGTGATGGGGTGCTCACACCGCTGTGATCAATCTTTCTCTTCTTAAAGAGTTCTTCATGTGGAGTGACTTTAGGAGAGTCGGGTTTTTTTCTCAGCATCAGTTTTACATCTATAAGATCAGATGGTTCCACTGCCCGCCTTGTGGGACTGTTGTATGAAATAAGCTTTGTCACGAACATAAAGGTTAAAATACAGTGCTCTGAAATGTTCTATCCCACCTCCCATAATAAATCAGTTTCTCTTTCTGTGACACTGGGCAAGCCACTTCATCCTTTCGTACATCTGCTTCCTTGGGTACAAAATACCCTCCCCCATGGTGGGGCTGTCAGGTTCAATGTAAACTGCTTAGAGCCATGCCTAGCACATTATAGATTCTCAATAGACATGTTTTATTTATTTATATTTGATCACTTAATTAATTAATAATTGGTAGTGATTAATATTTTGCTGTTCTTTGTAGAATTCTGGTGACTATCTTCAACCAGACCTTCAGCAGGTATACTATCTTCTTGTTATAATTAACTACTGCACCTAGAAAATTAATTAGTAATCACCCATAATGAATAGTTGATTTTCTCCTAGTTAATAGAAAAAATTATTGTGATTTTCAGTCAGGCCTGCATTGACAGTTTTGCCAGAATTCTCCTTAGCAAAGATTTATAGCCAACCTTGAAATGAAAAAAACTAAAGGAGGCTGTTGATTTGGTTTTGTAGATGAGAATAAAAGGATGTAGCTTTACTTCCAGAGCTCCTGAAAGGAGGAGTGAGGCCAAAGAAGCTTCTACCATTTTGGACATTAATGACATCTAAGATTTTGTTCTATGTGTGAGTCAGTGGAGGGATGCCCAGGAATATTTGTTTCCAACACCCTGTTCCTTTTTTTTTTTTTAACACCATTAATTTGTTTTTATTTTGTTTTGTTTTTTTTGAGACAGTCATACTCTGTCACCTAGGCTGGAGTGCAGTGGCGCGATCTCGGCTCACTGCAACCTCTGCCTCCCAGGTTCAAGCGATTCTCCTGCCTCAGCCTCCTGAGTAGCTGGGACTACAGATGTGCACCACCATGTCTGGCTAATTTTTGTATTTTTGGTAGAGATGGGGCTTCACCATGTTGAGAGGTTGGTCTGGAACTCCTGACCTCATGTGATCTGCCTGCCTCAGCCTCCCAAAGTGCTGGGACTACAGGTATGAGTCGCCATGCCTGCCTATCATCATTAATATGAATAAGACTAGGATTTACTAGGACTGATGTGGGTACTCAAGATAATTTTACCTGTTTTCTCAGAAGACTTTTCTGAAAAGACTTGCCATCTTTTGGCTTTGTCATAAAATAGAGTTTCAGAGTTATATCTCGTGAAAGTTCATGGGAGGCTATAATAAACAGATGTTATTGAACAATAAAACTAAAACACAGTTAACTGATTCCCATCATACATTCACTAATTTTCTTAGTGAACACCAGACTTTGTATCCCAAAATCAGTTCATCTTGAGAGAACTTTCTGGATCCCTGCAGGGAAATGGCCCTCGCCTTTGCACCTCTGATCCTCTGAGTCTATCCTGTTCACTCTCATTGGTCAGAGACATCTGCAAATGAAAGCTGTCATACAAGTTCTTCGCATTTCAGGTGCGTGCATATTCTTGACAAGTTAACATTTGGCAAGAGCACCAGCTGGATAATGTGGTTGTCATATTCAATGTGTCATATCCAAAGGGAGGACAGAGGGATTTGTACAATCTCAATACATTGCAACCAGAGGAAAATTTTTCTGGGCCGATCTCGATCTTTTCTGAATAGACAATTATGAAATGATAGATACTACTGCTATGATATTCTTTTCATATGTGGACCAGATGGGCCATCCATCACCTCATCTATCCATCCATTCATCCATCTATCCAATCATCCATCTGTCTGTCCGTCCATCCATCCATCCATTCATCCATCCATCTATCCATCTATCCATGACTTTGTACAATCAGATTAACAAGTGAGTAGAATTCATTTTAATATATACATTTATACAAATAGTTCTCTTGTTCCAAATCAGACCTGGAAAGACAACAATTTATTTGACAACTCTGCTTCAGTGTTTCACAGGCACCTCAAAGTGAATATTTACAAAACAGATGCATAAAATTTCTTTCCAAAAAAAAAATCCTCCCACTTGCTCAAACTAGAACCTAAGAATCATTCTTGACTTCTACCCCCTTGTAACTCTAATATCCAATTCCTTTCGATTCCATCATCTAAATATTTATTATTTGTCCACTTCTGTCTGTTTCTGCTATTACTACCCTTATACAGACAATGAGCATCTCATTCATGAGTTATTTCAAGAGCTCATGCCAGATGGTTGGCAGCATCTTAGATGGCTCTCCTGGAATTCATGCCCACGTGACATGTTCTCCCCCTTTAGTTTGGGTTTGTTGTGGTGACTTGTTCCTGATGAATAGAATACGGCAAAAGTGACGGGATGCCACATCTGAACCCAGACTATAAAATACTGTTACTTCTGTCTTGTTCAGCTACTCACCCTCTGGCTCTTCTCCTTGTTTAATCTGAGGTCACAGACAGCTGTGCTGTCAGTGCCCATATGGCCTCTGATCAGCAATAGTAAGATGCCGAGGCTTTCAGCCCAACAGCTGCAAACAACCATGATTGAATTTAGAAGCAAATCCTTTTCCAGTGGAGCCTTGAGGTGACTGCAGTCCTGGATGACACTTGGCAGCCTTGAGCGTGACTGAGCCGGAGGATCCAGGGAATTTGCTTCCAGATTCCTGACCCATAGAAGCCGTGAGACAGACAATAAATGCTGCTATTCTAAGGCACTACATTTCGGAATAATTCCTCACATGACAATAACAACAAATACAGCACCCTAAGCAGACCTCCCACACCTACACTTGCTGTCCCTCACACTGCAGCCAAAGGGATGTGAATAGCATGCAAATCTGATTATTGCTGAAACTCCTTCCACAGCTCCTCGTCGCCTTCAGGATATACCCCAAAGTGTTAAACATTTGGTCAAAGATCTTTTTTGACTGCCCAGCAGCCTCAATGCCCCCCGTTTCGCCCTTTGATTTCATTCTCCATCGGTCTGCCGCGTTTTCTCCTGGCCTCATGGTCATTCTCATCTCTAGGCCATCACACGTGCTCCTCTCCTGCTGGAAGCTTCCTTTCTTGTTTTCTTTTTACCTGGCTAGCTTGGAGCCATCCTTTATGTTTTTGCCTAATCCAAAGAAACTTTTCTTTCCTGATCCACCCTACAGACCAGGTGAAGAGCTGCTCTCTCCCTTCCAACTCACTCCTGTGAGTTCTCTGTTGCAACGCTGTTCACTCATGGTTGTGAAGATTTCTTTACTTGCCTCTTACTCTTGTTCAACTTGCAGGTTCGTGATGTCAGGAACGACGTTGGCTTTGCTCCTTCCTTTCCCTGAGCACTTCACAGAGGCCTGGAACATAGTGGGAGCTCACTGCGAATCTGTTGAAGAGAGCAAAGCAAGGTTAGTTCCGTCACAAGGGGCAATTTGACTGTTCAAACATTTTGTGGGTACTTCTAGCTGTACTTGCCCTGCACTCATGGAAACCTTGGCCTTTAAGTTTCTATTGGCCAGGCCTGACTGTGACTTCATCCCTTCAACCACAGAAGCTGTGGTTTATAAGTAAGGGAGTAATAGAGGGAAGGATGACTATTTTGGATAGAAAGAAAAATGATGCCCCTTCCCTGTGAAATACTGAAACTTGTTTTGGGGAGAATGACAGAGCATAGCTCGCAGCTGGTCCTGCCTGTCTGCACATTCTGTGACCAGCAAGAAAGGACTCCTTGTTTCTACAATGCTCCAGGCCCACTGTGCAGAGAATGCTGAGACAAGTCCAGCCAGAGATACAGTGTCGGTCAGTGGTTTGCTTTGCTTGGGGTTTTTGGTTTCATGAGAAATTGGTCTCAGTTATGGCTTATGTGGTAGACTTGGAGTATGTGAAATCATATCAGTTATGAAGTTTAGTCTTCCAGCAAAACTCTACCAGCAAGGTATGCTGGCCAACAACTGACAGACCAGAGTGAATAATTTCCACAATATATGACACTTAGTGAAGATTGCTAGGGACATTGTGATTTGAGATTTTCATATGGGGTGTTAATATTTTATGTACTTACATGAGTAAGTATAATTTGCATGTAAGCAAATCCAAAGTGGTGTGTTTTCAGGCTGAACCAGGAGACTGCTTATGTGGAAGGCACCTATGCCCTGTATTATGCCCTGATTATTTTCCAAATTCAGATGACCCTCCTTGTGCAGATGTGTTGGAGCTGCCACTTGGCCCTGTCTCCGTCATAAGAGAGTGTGTAAAACACATTGATAAGATGGCCCAGTGCTGTGTGTTGGAGATGTATTGCACAGGATTGGACGGGGTGTTAGGAAAAGACCCCCACCACTGACCAGGTTATAAAGGAAACTAACAAGCTATAGTTTTTTGGTAATCTGAGAATATGGGTGTGGCTTGACTTTCACTTTTTGTGTAGGCCTTGTGCTTCGAAAATATAGCTGGTCTCAATGTAATGTAAAATAATTTTCTGTTGCATGGACAACCTACATTTGCATATGCAGATAGAATTTAAGTAATAATGTTGATAGCTTTCATTCCATCTATTAGTTTATTCATCTAATATTTATTGGATGTTTTCTAAATACGAACATAGCCCATGAGAGTTAAGTGAATGTATCAGTCAGCATAGGCTAAGTTTTGCTATAGTAACAAATGACTTCCCCTATTTCAATTCATCATAAGCTCAGATGTATCATTGATGTGGTTCTGTTCCATATTGTATTAATTCCAGGACCATGACAGAAGGAGCAGCCTTTATCTGGTACATGCATGGCCTCAGGGCCATGACAGATCACATGATGGCTCTCAAAATTTTGTTCAGACATGGCTGTTCACATTCCATTGGTTAAAGCAATTCACACCACCATGCTTGCTGTCAGTGAAGTAAGATGTATAAGCCTCCTATGATGACTCCCTCTCTTTCACAGTAGAAATAGTGAATTTTTTGAATAAATAAAACAATCTACATTCACATAAGCATCAGGAGAGTTTGAATGAGTGAATCTCAATGATAGCATGATTGGTTTTGATGCCTAATTTGGCTTATTTTACAGGGAGACTTTATGACATGGGGAGAACTTAAGTAGATGTACCAAGAAATGAGTTTTATCAAAAGCATTGCCTTGATTATTTTTTCCACAAATAGTAGTTTCTCCCATTTTCTCACTCTACCTAGCACTGATTTTTAGGATTCACCCAGACGGAATTTGTAGAAGCTCAAATATTCCTATTTCCTTGGTGCAGGGCAGAAGATAAAAAGCTGAAAATTTGAAAAGAAGTTTTTTTTCTGGAACTTGCAATTTAGATGCTGAGATTGTTATTCTCCTGGGATGGTATCTTTTGACTCCGTGCAAACTTTTCATGCTTGCAAGCAATTCACCCCTAAAAGTAGAGTCATGAATCCTCACACTATCAAATTTAATTAAAGTTGCTCATTGCTGATTTTCAGTGTAAAGCTGGCAAACTTTATTACTCATCCTATAGAAAAAGTGATGACAGTGCATGAATCCCATTTTTATGGCATAAATGGGATTTTATTTATACTTTATGCAAAACAAAGTAGCCAGTATAATTAGACAGTAATTTGTAACTTCCAACGTAAACATTTCAGGAACAGTAGTATCAAAAGTGAGTGCTAATTAGAGAGCTGTGAGAGAAAATATAAGTGGTAACAGATTGACAAACTATACCAAACAGAAGGCTATTTATAACTCCATGCTGTTTAAAATTCTCTTTTGTTTAACAGTCTTTGGACTACTCATAAGAGGCGAGAACTTCACCACTTGATTTGCAGTTTAATGTCAGTTAATACAACAAAGCATTGCAGACATGCCGCAGTGCTGGCTAGCTGTGACAATTAGAGTGCTATTAACTGGATGACTTTTTGACTGTGCCATTTGAGATCCTAATATCTTTCATGTCACATCTTTTCAAAGAAAGTGATAGATTCAAGCATTATTTAATTAAATTTTTAACAATAGAGGGTACTTTAATCAGCAACCTTTCAGGTGCCCTTGTGACATAGTCATTTATTCAAATGATGAAAGAAGTCAAGAAATCATCTATGGGAGTGACATGATGTGTCCCAGCATTTATGTGGGCTGCTGTGGAGCGGGTGGACCCTCGACCTCTAGTTTTATTTGCAAAGCTATTGATTAAAATAGTGATGTGAGGCTGAGGCATGATTCACTGCCCAGTTTATAGCCTTCTTCTGAGTCTTTTTGTAAAAACCAGTGGTCCTTACTGCAAAAGGAGGTGAATGACAATGTCTAAGAGTTCATCTCATCTCCCATGTCATCTTCCAAGGAAACAACCATAAGATTCCTGGCAACTACTAATCTGCTTCTGTTTCAATGGGTTTGCATATTTTGGACATTTTAGATATATGGTATGATAAATATGTGGCTTTTTAATATCTGAGTTCTTTCAGTTGAGCTTATTCGTGTTGTAATATACATGAGAATTTAATTCCTTCCTTATTTTAAACATTGTATGTGCTTGAATAATATTCCATTGTATGGATACACTACATTTTGTTTACTCATTCCTCAGTTCATAGACATTTGGGTGGTCTCCACATTTAGTATAATCTGAATAATGCTGCTATGAATGAGCATTTGTGTACAAGTTATTGTGTGATCATACGTTTTTAGTTCTCTTTGGTGTACACCTAAGAGTGGAATTTTTCAGCCAAATGGTAATTGCATGTTCCACTTCTTGAGGAACAGCCAAGCCCTTCACAGCAACTGCATCATTTTACATTCCCACCAGCAATGTATAAAGACTCCAGTTTCTCCTTGTCCTTGCCAACAATTGTTCTCTGTCTCCCTTCCCTTCTCTCCCCTCCCCCACCTTCCCTTCCTCTCCCCTGCCTTCCCCTTCCCTCCCCTCCCTTCCCCTCCCCTCCCTTTCTTCCTCCCCTCCCCTCCCCTCCCCTTTTCTTTCTTTTCTG